>OVAP01002488.1:0-19291 GCA_900406295.1 Aurinia saxatilis
TTTGGGTCTTCTGTGAAGAAATAGAAACTTCTGGGCCGACTTGCAATTTTCTATTTCTTTCTGGGCCGCGGCTGAATCGCGATCGGTGTGTGGTGTCGATCGACACCCCTTGTAGAATTTCCATAATTTGCTTCGTTCCGAATTTCTTCAAGTGCTTTCCATTTCCATTGATCCTTATGCTCCATAATCTTTCTAGAAAGCTCCAAAATCACCAAATGCATGTTGTGGCCTGTAAATACTAATAAATCCTAGAAAAACACCAAAAAGACTCGATAAAACACTTTATATCGTGGCTAAAAACCATAAAATCTACGATATATCAAACTAATCCCCATCAGCACTCATAAATCCTTAAAAAATCAAAGACTTGGTTCAAAAGTGTTGTATCCATCGTGATACTCAAACTCCAAACCAAAGACTCACTATCTTCAAATTTTAAATTCTTATTAATGTAAACCCTGAATTAAAAACTATTTTTTTCATAAACTGGCCCTAACCCCTCAGACTAGAATTAAGGAATTGAAAACATATTTTTTCAAGTGTAAAAACATGAATTTATATGTGTATTATTGTGTTCATTTCTCTGGGGGGGGGATTATAAGATGATTGATGAGTCTTTTGAAATTATAAGATTTCATTGTTTATTGGGAGATGGATTGTTGAAGTCTTAATAAAATCTTTTGTTATTGGTTGAGGGATTCTTAAATTCTTAATAAAATCATCTGTTATTCGAAAAGTTCTGTTAATATGGATTCTGTAATTCTATAAAAATCTATGGTTATTGAAAAATAGATTTTTTTATAATTTTACTCATTAAATATGATTCTGAGAATCTCATGGGGTACACATGAGATTCTTAGAATTCTTATCACTAAAGTTTTTACAAATCTCTCAACTTTAAAAAATTCTCCACAACTCTATACAAATCTTTCAAACTCTTTAAATTCATCAGCTCTCTACAAATCTAATTATCAATAACAGTCCCTAATACTCTAGACTCCATCCCGAAAACGCTAAATTTTAAACACTCAAGAACTCTCATATACACCACAAACTTTAGCCATGAATCATCAAACACTCATGACCTTGAAACCCTTAAATCTTAAATTATTACATGTATTATGGTTACTTTTTTTTATCAATCTCATGTATTATGATAACTTAAACCATGAATTATCAAAGACTTTTGACTCCTCTTCTTACCTAAACCCTGACCCCTCACCCTTAAATCATGAGCTTTAAATCCTTTACCATAATCCTCAATCCATGAACCCTAAAATACAATGAAAAACTTATGATTTTTAAAATATTTGTTTTCTAAGTAAATATTTTGAGTTTAAGGTTTTAGAGAACCCATTAGTCCTTGAAGATTATGTACTCACAATACATACATAAAATTAAGGTTTAGTGTTTAGGATTTAGGGTTTAAGGTATTGGAGAAACCATGAGTCTTTTAAGGTTTAGTGTGTAGGGTTTATTGTTTAAGGTTTAGGGCTTAAGGTTTAATCATACCCCAATCAACCATAAAAATAATATGATGCATTTATTGTGATACCTCAAGCCTAAACCCTAAACCATAAACTTTGAAACATATAACTTATACCCTAAACTCTTACACAAATATTCAGTAATCTATACAAATAAAAAGCAAACACCTTACATAAAAATTTACGTATGATTGCCATATTATAAACTCTAAATCAAATGTTATGATTTTTTTCTTTTACATGTGTATTTTACTAATTAAATTGTGTTTTTAGGATGAAAATAATATATTATACTGTATATTGCATATTTTTTTATGTTTGAAATTATTTATAAACCAAATACTATTTATCCTTAAAAAGCTAAATGCATATATTAATATCTATGTATCTATTAGGAGACCCTTTACCTAAAAAAGTTCATCGTAAATTCATAATATATTGCGACGGTATATATGGTGATTAGTAACATATAGTGACTGATTTTTAATTACTATATCGTAACATATGGTACTTGCAGCTTCGTCGCGAATTCGTAAAATATAGTGACAAAGCATATGATGATGATATCGTCACAGTTGTTACGACTGCTCTTTTGTCACAATCTAGTCTTTAATTATCACAAATATTAGTTACAAGTTTATCCGTCACATTATTATGACAGAACGGCTACAAAGTTGTGACATAAATATTTGGACACATCAAAGTATCTAAAGCGTGACAAATTTTGTGACGGATAATGTTAGTCTCAAATTTTCGTCACAATAGCTTCACTTTTTTTTGTAGTGGAACGACTTGATTCCAAGTCCATGTGACAACTGACTCACGTGGCTTGCTTGTCTTAACTCCTCACTTTAATCCAAATAAACAGATTCTTCATCTGGACCTGGATTTTTAATGTTGAATTGTTCGACTTAGTAGAAATAGCCCATTTGTGACCTAAAAAAGCCTTATTTTCACAAAAACACTTTCGAAAAAGAGAAATGTGAAATTCAATAGTTTATGTTTCAAATCAAATGGTTTATCCATGAAAAGCACCGAAAGTCCATATAAAAAGCAGTAAAATATCACCCCTATCAACCTACTTTCGATCTAGTTTTTTGCCTTTCAATTCATTGTTCTTTACTTTCTCGATTCCAAGTGATTCAGACCTAAGAGAGTCGACGATCCCTAATGGTTTTGTACACAAATTTAGATTGTATGAATTCTTGCTCACACAGTCTTCATCTCTAATTCGGGCTCAACTGAAGTTTCTTCCGAGCTGCTTCATCACAAAGGTAAAACAAGTCACTAAAGGAGGAAGAAAGTTTCGAATTTTTATGACAAAGATTTTTGTTGGCGTGTAGGTTCTGGTTCTTTGGGATTAGATTAATTTTATGTCTGAATTAATTTGTGTAATTAATTCCCCTATCTTTGGTCTTGTTTTTCGTCCTCAGAACCTCTTCGGTTCACGAAAAAGTCTCGGTAAAGTCTCTGGGACACCGCTTGTGGTGTCATCGGTTTTATGTTTGTATGTCTACACCATAACAGATAAGTATTTCTAGTGGAAAAAAAAAAACTAATTTTCATCTAAATTACTAATATTAGTATTTAAATATGTTATATGTTATAAAATATGTCATGAACCTTAAAAGATGTTTTAATCCCTAATGAACCCTAAACTCCTAAAATTAAACCCCAAATTCTTATATCTTGAACCCAAATATTTATTAAATAAAATATCTTATCCATGTAAGGTTTAACCCTAAACCTTAACTTTTAAAACCAAAATTCAACTCTTTTTTAAGTGGTATTTTTAAAAATAAAAAGAGGTATTTTTGAAAAGGGATATATAAAAAGGGGCATTTGTTAAAAAAAATCAAGAACTTTTTTCAACTCGACTATTACATTTCTATGTCATAATTAATAAAACCAAACATTAAGTTCAAATTGGGAAGTCAATTTTCTTTAGTATAATTCTTTTTTTCTTTCATGTAGGATATTTTTAATTTAAACGCAACCAAAATAAAAACATTGCCAGCAGTCACAACAGGCGGTGCCCCGGAGTCATCCAGAGAACCACAACCAGTTACCAGAGTCAATACTACAGCAAAGGAAAGGGCAAAAGCTACACCCAAACTAATACTAAACTAATATTATTCAATCAACAACACCAAAACAAGGAATGTGAACTTGTTGATCCATGGCTGAATTAAATTCGGATTAAATCCTCCTCCTATAATGAATTGATATATCTCGCTTCGAAGACGACGTATGAAGTTTGGAGGTATCAGGCCAATATACTTCCATAATACACACCGAAGCGGCGCAGAGGAAACACCTAAATCACCCGAGATAAAGAGTAGAAATCTCGAATAACCTTGTAATGTAGTGTCAAGGAGCAAGGGAACCAATACGGGAAACTAACCAAAGTAAGCAGCAGTCGAGCCGGACCGAAATTGACAAAGCACTAAAGGAAACACGACCTTTTTAGCCGTTAAGCAAAGAAACTGAAAAATTTGAGAATCAAGAGAAAAATTAGACATATCCATGAATGAATCAGGATGTTCTTCCTCAAGATCCCTTTTCGATCCCTAATTTTTTTATTGCTAAAATTTTGGGAAATCGATTCTACCAACACGCTAAAAGAAAGACAAGAGAAAAATGGGAAAAGGACAAGGGCCGGCGCTAATGCTGAAGGAGCTGCCCGCCATCCTAAACGAAAAATCTTAATCACCTAACTTCTTTCATTAAAGCTAGAGTGAAAAGAGAGATAATTATTATTTCCTTGGATGTTCATAAAACCTTTTTCTTCTCTGTAGTCGCTTCAAAGTATATATATTAGTTCTAAAACTAAGGTAAGTTTTTGGTAGACGAGTGTATTAGTCAATTTAAAGTCCATAATTCGGAAATAATATAGCATACTCCTCTATTTTAATATTAGTGAATTTTTAGAGTTTTTAATTTGTTTGAGTTAATTTGACATTTTTCACATTTCTAAGCATAGTTTTAATTTATTTTATCTTTTCTGACTTTTATATTTTGCAGTATTTGCTTTTATCGGTTGAATTATTTTTATTTACATATAAAATTATTTTAGTATGCAAAATATTATTTTAGTATTTGTTTGGTTAGCATCCAATATTATCCGACATAGGTGTTTTACGATGATTCCGTTTCCCCTTTGTTATACGGTGAAGTACTGGAGATAGTTTTTGAAGCAAGACGTGTGTTTTGTGGACCATTTATGTATGGACCATTTAAACCTAGTATCCAAGTGAAACTTGTGAAACTGAACCGAATAATATACTAAAAGAACCTTGTTGTAATCAAATGAGGAATATTCACATTATCGGATATTATTATTATTATGTTAATATTAATCATTTATATTTATATATATATGTGAGAGTATAGTGTTTTCTTGTATAGATATTTGACTTTCAAGACTTTTTGAGAATTTCCTTTTTGGGTTTAGGACCTTTAAGGTGAGATAGAGGGTTTGGTTCTAAAAATTAAAAGGCATAATAATAAGGAAAAACTTACTTGTTTCACAAGATTTTTAGGAAAACCGTGGATTATAAGGGTTTTCTATCTTTGATTTCCTAGGGTTTTTACGGTTGATGTTTATGTTCATAAATGTGCTTGATGACTATGAAGATTCTTCAGTCTCATGGGTGAATTTTTGTTTGTTTTGTTGATGATCTTCTCAAGTTGAAGCACGGCGAAGGCACTGGATAAAGTGTTGCAGGCTATGACTCTTGTGGATGATGATGATGATGAAATTGTTGTGATGCCTAACCTTCACGAATTCAACTCGACATAAAGAATCAAGATGAGTATTATGGGGAGACTCTTGAATCCGGATTGTCAAAAATATCAAGCATGCTTCTTGATATACCAAGGAAGTGGGGTATCATAACAGGGTGAGAGGTGTGGCTTTGTTGAAGGATTGGTTTCAGTTTATCTTCAAGTATGAAAAAGACCTTCAAGAGGTTTTAGAGAAATTGGTTCAACACTTCAATGTTTGGGCGATAGATTGATTGATCAGATGCCTGCGGACTCTTAATTTCTTCATGTGTGGATTCAGATTCGAAACATCCCAGTGAACTACCATACTCCAAAGTCAATCAAATTTGTGGGAAAAATTATGAGAAAATTTAAGGAAGTTGATTTTGATACTGACAAATCTCAACTTCGAGAGTTTGTGAGAGCGAAGGTCCTCTTTGATGTATCTAAGCTAGCTAAAAGGGCGAAGAGGATGTTGTTTCCGTGTGGGGTACAAGGCTAAAAACCTTGGTCAAGAAAAATTCCTTGACTACTAATAGAGCTGACATTTTACCGCTTTTATATATATATTTTTGGTGCTTTTCATGAAGAAACTATTTGATTTGAAACATAAACCGTTGGATTTCACATTTCTCTGTTTGCAAAGTGTTTTTGTGAAAATAATGCATTTTAGGTCACAAATGGGTATTTTCTATCAAGTCCAACAAATCAACATCATAAGTCCAAGCCCAGATGAATGAGATGTTTGGTTTGGATTGAAATAAGGAGTTAAGACAATCAAGCGACATGAGTTAGTTGTCACATGGACTTAGAATCAAATCGTTAGCCCTCGGGAATAAGAAGTTAAGTCCAAATCATTGAAGATGTATCCAGAAGCCCGTATAAGATGAATGCCCAATCGACCGGAGGAGAGGCCCACCTATCGATTAAAGCCCAATAATCCAAGGAAGCTTCGTGAACAAATTCAGATCAGGACCATTGCATTCGGGGAGATATCAGAAGATGTTGGAGATAATCACAGAAGATATTGAATCTTCAGAAGACGCGTTTCAGATGCTGGTCGATCAATTATAATAATAATGATCGATCGACCAGAGCAGGATATACACAAATATTTGGATTCTTATCCTCTTCCTTCCTGATTTATCTCGGCTAACTGCTCGACCCTCTCCCTTATAAATACAGACGACTGAAGCCAGAGAAAAACACACCGCTTCACAAAGTTTCCAGGCATCCAGGCTAAAAAGTTTATAGTTTCTTTTCATTTTTATCTTCTTTTATTCTTGCTTTAATCAGTGCTTCCAATGACAAAGTTTGTAATCTCTGCACTCCAGAGAAGCTATTCTGAACCCTCTTGATTTACATAATAGCAATTTTCATTGTCATTATGTTTGTTTTTAGCATGATTGAGTAGTTTCTAGTTAGGAATAGGGCTTTGCTAGGAGCAATCATGGTTAGATAGATAGGCAATAAGGTTGTGTAATGACTAGTTAATAAGCTTACTTTCATATAAGATCTTAATTCAATCATAAGATAGACCTGCTACTAATACACCACTTAGAGTAAGAGATCAAGAACTTGATAGTGAAACTTTACTATTTATAGTTTAGTAGAATTTGATTTCTTTCATATGGAGGGACGGAATAGACGGAGGCATGGGGAAAATGAAGGTTCCAGTCATAGGGTTGATCTCACAGAATGATAATAATGTTCGAAACAGGATGGCAACTATACGAAGCACATACTCGAAGATGGAGGGGGCATTGCAATGCTGGTTTTCTTGTTGATGTCCCTAATGAAATTCTTGTCTGTTTTAGTTGTTATTGTTATGTTGTTTCTGTTTTTTATGGAGAGTAGTCTTTGTACAGCTTGTATAGCTTAGTAATATACACCTTGGTGTAAAACAATCCGGTCACTTTGAATAAAATTTAACAATTTATTCAAAAAAAAAAAAAAAAAATTGAATTCCTTAACTTTACCTAGATTGATTGGTTGATCAGCCCATAGGTTCTCTTTCTCAAAATATATATGTTAGAGTTAACTCGGATATCAATCGAAATAGATTGGCTAAGCCTAACCATAAAGATAGTCAGTTAATAGTGATTTCAACTATATAGCTTTAACTAGGATATTTACACAAGCCACTACCATGAATAATTCAAACTGTGACCCTCTAATGCGTTGTCTGATTTCGTAACGCCTTTATTATCTGAATTTCCTCACGTTTTATTTTGTTTTAGCATTTGCAGGCATCAATCGATCGAACGCTTTATCTGCAATCGACCGAAAGATGCACCAATCAATCGATCAGCTCACACTGTCGATTGGCCAAAAACCAAAACCATCTCATATTTGCTGCTTAGCTCAAGTGAACTTGGACATGCTACTGCGTAAACTCTGCTCCCTGTGGATACGATCTCTAAGTACTACTACGAGACTTGTGCGCTTGCAAGACCTATTTTGGGTGAAAACTAAATCCTCATCAACTACATATCAATGTAGTATAGCTAAGGGTTGAACCACAAATCTCAAAGTCTACAATATAGTCTAATAAATTATTTAACTTAGCTAAGATAATCAAAAGGTGGGGGTTTGTATTCTAATTTTCCTACGGTTCAAATTCAATAAATAAAAAGGCGTTAGACCTAGGGAAAATCTTAGGAATTGTGAACAAATATTAGACATCCACTTGGTTTTCATTAAGAACAATCCTTGACTTAAACATCTTCTTAACCGATAATCAGAATAACTCGAAACCACCACTAAATTGAAGCCAACTCAATTTTATATTTTGTGTCAAAATTTGAGATCGAAATTCCTACGGGAAGGCCTTCGTCTGACATGATCTTTGACACTTTAGACTGATTACGCATTGTCATTTCACTTGTTTGCCTCTTTTTTTGCCTCAAATCTTCACTCCAATGTATTATTTACCTAATAAGACTCTAAACAAACAAAAACACTCGAAAAACAAAGGAAAACCAAGTGTTAAAAGATGTCAAAAACGCAATATCAATGATTGACTCATGAGAACTCAAAGTGCAGTTTTCAAAAGCAAAGTAAGATTGATTTTGCAGCGGTCTCGCCTAAGAATGTGGAGTTAGAGAACGATGGTGTCGTTCATAGAGAGGTGTTGGATCCTCTGGAAGATGTGCTTAACCCTGAGCAGATGTATAGCCCTGAGACTGGTAGACCGCGTATACATCTCTATACCTTGCACGAGATGCGTTAATATCTTCTTGGGCGAGAGGAGGCTGACCTTAAATCCCGAGTATTAGATATACAAAATCTAGTACAATAGTGATGTGTAGTGTTTTATGCATGTTTTACCCACTATCTTCATGTCTTTAAACCTCATTTGTCATGCATTTGTGTTAGTTTGTTGCATATTCATTCACTTTGTACATTTTAGCTTGCATTTAGGATTTTGTCTTGCATTCTTGCATTTGCATTGCATATTTGCATGTTTTAGGTGCTTTTTGAGCTAAATGGACATGAAGGAGACATGGAGGATGCTTAAGGACCAAATGGATGAGCAAGTGAGCAAGAGAGGAGTCAAAGGCGTGAAGGAATCAAGATTTGAAGTCTCTGTCTCAAAATATCGAGTGACACTCGATATGGACACTCAATATTTGAAGCCCGAAGAAGTCCGAGAATAAGCATTTTCTCTGTACCAAAATATCGAGTGTCACTCGATATTGACACTCGATATTTGAAGCCCGAAGAAGTCCGAGAATCAGCGTTTTCTCTGTACCAAAATATCGAGTGTCACTCGATATTCACACTCGATATTCAATGCAAACAGATCCCTTCCCAAATTATGTTGACCTTATCCTAATTCCCTTTGACCAAACTCTTATCTTATCTTTCATTACCTATTAGTTGTCATTTGTAAGGATAAGCTTCGTTTTTATCTTATTTTTTATTATGATTTCTTTAATCTTAATCTCTATAGGTTCATGTTTATGAGTGAGTAGTCACCTTATTTTCTTGTGGGTTTTAGTAGATTATTGCTTGAATATGTTAGATCTTGTGAGAAAAGGGTTAGTCTACAAGGATTGCTAGATTCTAGTGTTCATTAATGCTATTCTCCTATGAGGGATCGTGGAGACATAGATTTCGGCTTCATCACACACAAGGTGTTTGATGTAATACTTGAATGAACAAGAGATTTAGCTTTCCTTGGTTCACCTCAGCTTCTTGTTTCTTTAAAGCTATCTCTTTTTCAGTGATCAATATGGTATAGATTATAGGCTTCATCTCACCTTATTTGTTTGGAGTGCTTGAATAACCAAAGACTTGTCTTGTGTTGATCATTAAAGCTATCTCTTTTTGAGGGATCAACAGAGTATAGATCAATAGTTTCAACACACACAAGGTGTTTGATGATTTGCTTGACTAGACAAGATTGCTTTGAATGCTTTATTTCCTTAAACATGCTAGTCATAGCTTGTTCATTCTAGTCTCTTATGAGGGATCAATGGATACTTGTTGCTTGTCATCCTATTCATGGTACCAAGGAATTGGGTCATGATTGGATACTTGATTGAAATTGACGTGTTTAGCTTTGTACACCTTACACCAAGGGATTGGGTAATGTACTTAGTGGTATATTGGGCTCACTCACTCATGCTTGATTATCATCGAAATTTGGTATATTGGGAAATAGTCAAGTTTGATGATAGACAAGATAATGACACCAAGGGATTGGGTCAAGTTACACATACTAGTCATTTGCCTAGGATGGTGCTTCGTTTGTAAATGACTACTCTTTCACAAAGTTTTATCAATTTTTGCATGATCGTTATTACCATTACCCACCAGCCAATATCATTCTCTTATTGAGTTTGTTTAAGTTTAGCTTCACTTTTACATACTAGTCTATTTATTGCTTCTTTAATTTCTTGTTTGATACTTGATTGAATCTTTCTTGATTGTCTTATCATAGTTAAATCGTAATGTGCTCAAAGGGTTAATTCTTTCTCTGAGTGGATTGATACCTCTACTATACTACAATCTCTTCGGAGACTTGTAGGATAGCTATAGGTCTTTGATATTTAAGCCGTAACAAAGGTTACATTAAATAGCTAGAGGATGAGTCGCAAAAACATAAGTAATTGAGGATCATAAGTTCGGAACATGAGATGGATTAGTGTATTGCTCTGACCCACACGATGTAGATGCACTGAGTGAGAATCAGGTCTTAGTCTAACCTGGCGGGGGAATCTGACTTTCGGATAGAGGCAGATTTCAGGCGTATGGAGGGTCAAGATGTGGTTGATGAGAATAGGGATGGTGTTCTCAAGGGCCAAAATTTGGATTTCACAAAATTAGTCCAGGGTGTGGGTGAGGAACGAGTGGAAAGTGGTGAGTGATAAGGTATCTTATTATCACTCTAAATTACTATCAGCGAGGATTATAACTAGATCATGAAGAAGGAAGAAAGAGGGAATTACTAAACCAATTGTCGAGCAGGGGAATGTGGTGGCTCAAGGGAGTATGTTCGGTTTGAAAAGAAAAGCCTTGGATGAAGCTTTAACATCATCTAAAATTTCGAAGCGCGTGCATCAAGAGGTGGTTCCGAGTGGGGAACTGCCAAGGAATATATGAACATAATTAGCTGAAATTGTCAAGGAATGGGTCATCCAGAGACAATTCAACGACTGAAGGAGATACTCCGGGTGTATTTTCCTAATTTTTTTTTTCTTATGGAAACAAAAAATAGAAAGCAAGTGGTGTTAGATTATCAGAGTTGGTTGAGTTATGAGAATGTGATCACAGTGGAGCCTGAAGGCTTGAGTGGTGGTTTGGCGTTCTATTGGAAAAGCTGTTATAAGTTCAATATTTGATCCACAGATTTAAGAATATAATAGATATGGGGGACAGATTATGGAACTTCAAACTTCTATATATCGTTCGTATATGGACATCTGGTGCAAGGTTTACGTGCTAGTGTGTGGAACTGATTACTTGAGTTTTGGAATGCATCGAGATCATATTTGGTGTATGATCGGTGATATCAACGAGATTTTTAATAATGCTGGAAAGATTGGGGGTCCAACACGTGAAGCTTTTATTTTCAGAGCCTTTCGGGAAATGGTAGATGAATGTGGTATGTCGGAGTTGTCTAGTCATGGTAACCGTTTCTCATGGGGCGGGTAAAAGAGGTGCTTGGTGGATCCATAGTTGTTTATATCGATGTTTTGGTAATATTCAATGGTTTAATCTATTTCCTAGATCAAATGAGACCTTTTTGGAACAGCTGGCTTAAAAGACGTCCGGTATTGGTTCGTCTACTAACTGATATGGAGCTTAAAAGACGTCAGATTAGGTTTGATAAGAGATGGGCGGAGGATTCTTCGTTTTTATCAGTGATTATACAAGAGTGGTTAACACCGAGGTCTGGGCATCACACTAAACTCATAGCGAGAGTGAGGCATGTTTGACGAAACATTAGTGTGTGGAGAAAGGAAAATTTCTCAGTGGCCAAATATCGTCTCATGTAGTTACATATGGATTTGGACACTAAAGAAAGTATGCAATTTCCGTGTTTTGGACATATGGCTTACGTGAAAAGAGAGATTGCTAAGAACATGCTAAGGAGGAGGCCTACTGCAGAGAAAAAAGTTGTGAAAAATGGTTGAAGGCAGGGGATAAAAATTCAAAAAAATTGTATGTTTCGGTAAAGTAGGCTCGGGTGAAGAATGCGCTACAAATTTCCATTGGTGGTATGGGAGAGAACACAAACAAGAGGGTTCGAAGGGAGAAGTGACAGCTGCCTATTTTTTATACTTGTTCAAGACTTCTAATTCGTCTGGATTGGATTAATTCTTTGATGGTTTTCAAGCAAGAGTATCTACTTCAATGAACCGTGCATTAACGAAGCGAGTATGTCCTAAAGAGGTTAAAGATGCGGTTCTTTTTCATAAATGGTTCAAGCTCTCCTGGAATTGATGGTATGATTGGATATGTTTTCAAAAATATGGGGATATTCTTGGTGCACAAGTAACACAGGAAGTATGTGGATTTTTTAAACTGTAGTGATGCCACTATCTTGGAATTATACTCAAATATGTTTGATACAAAAAAAATTAAAAATCCTACTCAGATGGTCGATCGCCTTAAGCCTTTTCTCCCAATTAGTTTATGTACAATCTTGTATAAGATTGCATATCCAAGATAATGGTCGATCACCTTAAGCCTTTTCTCCCACATATAGTATCCCCTACTCAATCAGCATTTGTTTAGGAGCGTTTAATCTCGGATAATATTTGCGAATGAGCTTGTTCATGCTGTTAGAGCACACTCCTCCATATCTAAAAATTATATGGCTTTAAAGACTGATATGTCAAAAGCATATGATAGGGTCGAGTGGAGATTTCTTCGAAAATTGTTGTTGGCGATGGGTGGTTTCTCATATGTGTGGGTTAATTGGATTATGACTTGTGTGGAGACGATTACTTATTCGGTACTAATAAATGGACAGTCTTATGGATGTATTCAACTTGAAAGAGGTCTACGACAGGGTGATCCTCTGTCTCCATTCCTGTTTGTGATGTGTACCGAAGCTCTGATTCAATTGTTGAATAGGCTGGAAGCTAGTAATAAGTTGCACGAGATCAAAATTTTAGTGACTGGTCCATCTATTAATCACTTGCCTTTCGCGGATGACAGCTTATTCACTTGCCAAGCTTTGAATGTGAGGAGATATTATCGTGTTTAAATCAGTATGGTGTTGTATCGGGCAGCTTATTAATTTTGAGAAGTCATCGGTGACCTTTGGGCATCAGATATCGGAAGTGATGAAAGCCAGTTTGAAACACAAGCTTGGAATTTTTTTTTTTTTTAGGGTGGTCTTGGTAGGTATCTTGCTTTACCTGAATGCTTTACTGCAGTTGTTAAACTACATACAGGATGGGCTAGTAAAACGTCTAAATGGCTGGAACGGGAAATTTTTATCTCATGGGGGAAAGGAGATTTTGATAAAGTTTGTAGCCATGGCTTTACCAGTGTATGCTATGTCTTGCTTTCGCTTACCCAAGAATTTGTGTCAAAGGTTAACTAGAACTATTTGCGAGTTTTGGTGGAATATTGATGAACATAGTCGCAAATTTCACTGGGTTAATTGGGAGAGATTATGCTTGGACAAGGAGAATGGTGGTCTTGGTTTTCAGGGTCTTGAACGTTTTAACCAATCTTTGTTGGCTAAACAAGCATGAGGACTTTAACAGTTCCCGAAGAGTTTATTTGCGAGACTCTTTAAGAGTATGTATTGTGATCACGGGTGTGTTCTTGAGGCTGGTGTGGGAACAAGACCTTCTTATGCATGGCAGAGCCTTATATTTTGTTAAGAACTTCTTAGAAAAGGTTTGAGAAGAGTGATTGGCTCAGGGGAAGGTACTTTGGCATGGAGTGAGGCCTGGTTAAATGATATACAATTGCGACCTCCTACTCTTCTGTTGGAACCAACGAACATGGCTTTACCTGTTAATGACTTAATTCAACCTCAATCAGGGTTGTGGTGTATAAATTGTCTACAAAATCTCTTTACCGTGGATGATTTTCAGCTTATTGTGTGGGTTAGAATTCACACACAACCAAAAACCTGTCAAACGGATCTTTTAAGGGATGGTCAACACTAACTCTGTGAATCACTCAGAAAGTAAGGCAAAAGAACAAAGAACAAGAGAAGGAAGTGGGGTCGTTTGATTGATCGTAAAGAGAGTTCTCGAATACAAGCTTTTAAGACTTATGCTATTCGAGAAGATCAAGCTGTAAAAGATGATCTAAGACCTACGACCTTAGATCCTATATATATTCCGAGCTAAACCGCCTTGGGGCCCAAGCTCCTTGTGGACCGTCTTTTCTTTTCCTCTGATGTACTTCCCTTTCTCCGATAATCTTCGGACTTGTTTCCTTTTCTCCGAGATGTACTGATGATACTCGCTCTTGAATCTTCTTGCTTAACGGCGCTCAGATTACTTTTTAGGGTTGTCTTGATGAAAGACAGAAATGGGCCCACGACATGAAACAGGGCTATTTGGCTAGCTAGGAATGTTTCTGGGCCCACGAGATTGTCCGATAATTTCGTGAGTCGTATGTGTTCGGATGACCACTTCGTTAAAAACCTTGGTAAGGAAAACCACGTAGGAAAAGACCTTACCAAAGGATAAAAAGTGTGATCACAGATATGAAATGCTCTTTGTGGGTCTTCCAAATGTCGATGGTTGCAAACGTTGATCAATCGGGACCCACGGGATGACTTGGGTCGCAAAACTCAAAGGAGAAGAATCGTGCGGGGCACGGATGGTTACTTGTCTGTGGGATGTGTCGAGGGACATTGTCGAGGGAGTCGTGGCCCGTGGATGTTAAGAGAGAGGTTGTGGCCCGCGAGCTATGTTACGATGTAGCTCGCGACCCACACGATAAGTCATGGCCCGCGAGCAACGTTGTGATGTAGCTCTCGACCCACACGATGAGTCATGGCCTGCCAGCTATGTTGTGATGTAGCTCACGACCCACGCAATTGGAAAGATCATGGGACATATCGGAAGACCATCGGATGGATCGTGGGACACATCGGAAGGTCATCGGGAGGATCGTAGCCCGCGGACACGGAGAGACACTCGTGACCCGCGAGCCACAAGGCACCTTGTGTGGCCCGCGAGTTCCTTGCTCGTCGTGGCCTGCAAGACTTGGTCTCGTCGTGGCCCATGATGTCTTTCGAAGGCTTAGTTCATGGGTCGTATCAAGTGGTTTTATCCCCATAACGTAATCGGAAGGATCATCGATGAACATCTAGGTGAGTTGGAAGGATCGTCGATGAACGGAAGGATCCTCGGAAGGATCGTAGGATGTGGCCCGTGAGTAAGGAAATCCTTGCTTGGCCCGTGGGCCTCATTCTTCTTGTGGCTCCAGGGCCACGGACAAGGTGTGGCCCGCGAGGCTTCGCGGAGACTTAGCTTGCGAGCTACATCGAGTCGTAGCTCGCGAGCCTTGCTATGCTATGGCCCATGGGGTGTGTTTAGACACTTTATCCCCGGGATGTAGTCGGAAGGATCATCGTTGACTCAGGAAGATCATCGATGAAAGTCTGAATCAGTCAGATGGGCGGTGGATGAGTCAGAAGGATCTCCGAAAGGATCAGAAGGATCATGGCTCGCGAACAACGGAGAGACCTGTGGCCCACGAGCCACTTCAAGTTCTGTGGCCCGCGAGCCACAAGGAGACTGTAGCCCACGGGCAACGCTTAGTGGTCGTGGCTCGCGACTCCTCCGATCATGATGCATGGCTCCGGCTTGTCGTGGACTGATCGATGCATTCGCATACGGGCCATGTCGTGTCCGATTGATCCTCGGTGGTCCGTAAGGATCCATGTTGGACTTGACTAGCAAGATCGGAGGAATTTGGCCTGCGGACAAGTAGGAAGACTTGTCCCGCGAGCCAAGGGTGTGATCCTGGCCCGCAAGCCATGTTCGGAGATGGAGCTCGCGGCCCTCGCTTGGCCGTTTTGAGTGATTTGTACATAGATCGTATTCCGGGACCGATGATGGTCGTAACTTGAATGTCTAAGTCGATGGATACGCATTGCGTGATGATTGATGATCGAAAATAACTCATCGAGCATTAAGATGCTCGATGGTAAGGACGGATGTCCGAGTCGTGGGTCATAGCCATTGACTATTTTACGCTATCAATCTTCGGGGGTGGAATCCGACCCCCATAGTTGGCCCTCTAACTCTTCATTGCTTGATTAGTAATGGAAAGTTCGAGTTGAAGCTTGAAGATTGATGCATGGTCGATGACTGCCTTGGGAAGATGTTGTGATCGTTGATGATTTGTCGGAGACAAGGTTAGCTTCCGGCAGGTCGCTATGTCAAAAGTGGGCCATGCTGGAGGTTGCATGGAGAATTGGGCTTACGATCCTGGGGGCCACGTCGTGTGTGGGAGTTTTGAGGGCCACGCTGGAGTTCGCGATGAGAGCTGGCATTGCGATTTCGCAGGCCACGTCGAGTGCGAAGGTTTCGTGGACCACGCTGGAGCGTGCAAAGAAGGCTTGTCTTGTGTCCCTCCGGGCCACGTTGCGTGCTGCAGTCTCGCTGGCCATATCGGAGGCTGTGAGGAGAACTTGTCTTGTGATCCCGCGGGCCATGGTTATTATAGGGATCGCACAGACTAGACAAAAGGTCGCATTAGATAGAGTTTTTTCCTAGGCGAGCCAAGTCTCATGTAGGCCCAATGGCAGTGTTGTTATGGTGTTCGAGGATCATTCTTTAGACGATGCTTTCGATCGATGTGTTCAATTGAACCATCGATGCTTATCATTTTGATTGGAACGAAATCGTTGCTTCACCGTTTGCCTCGAGTAGCGACCTCTCGGCAAGGAGGCGTGATTGACTTTGCAAGTTTCAGACTGCCAGCGAATTGCTATCGCCAGGTTTCGTGGGATCATGTTTATCAAATCTCACCCCCTTGTTGGATAGTACCTTAGCCTGCATTGTTATGCTAGCGTTTCGACAGGAGGATCATGTCCATGAGATGTATATGAGCAGCGTGATAGCTGAGTTTCGGTGGGTCACTAGGCTTTTTGCGGAGAAAGCTAAAACCAGATCCCTCCTCGTGACGATACATCGAGGATGTGCCTATGGGATGTAATGACGAGCGTTCAGTTGCTGGGTTTTCAAGACAAACTATTTCTTCCACATCCCCACTCTATATCTAGTAATACTGCTTCCGATAATAGATGTTGCGCGCGTTACCATAGTGATGGAGTTTATGAGCCCGGGTATATACATTATTGTGATCAGCAACGATGGGAAAGTTTACGTATGTTTTTCCTGGTACTTTCGAAGGTTCCCAACCCTCCGAAGTGCTATCATCGATGGTGGTTTGCATTTTAAAAGCTCCCGTATGGGCCCACGTTGATGTAGCTTGATCACCACGAGTCGATCCTGACACCACCCAGCTCCCCGTCGGGAGTAGTTGATGCCAAAACCAAAACCACATGACCGTGTCAGCATGCTTCGTAAAGCATGGATGTTTTATTTGTAGAACAGAGGTGGGTCCCGCAATGCGAGTGAAAATGATATAAATCATATGGGATCCATCCTAAGTCTAGCTAGTTGAGTATATTTACTAGGCAGTTTGTTACCTGGATTGTGATTGAGGACAGGCTTGATGCTGCCGGAATGTTGGTGCGGCCCGCTGGACGAATGTTGTCCGCAGGCTTTTGCGGACCATGGAAACTGAGTGAGAGTATATGAGCGAACTCCCCCTGTTTTTAGGAGAGTGGCCAACTAAACTCATCGCGAGGATGAGCTGCCGACGTATCCTTACAAAAGGATCAAGTCGACTCGTAGTTCATTCGTGGTGAATACTCAGTGGTCGTATTCGGTGTAAGCACTTAGTGATAATACTTCTTGAGGTGTGTTGCGTTCCACGATCGTGGCACTTCTTTGCCTTCCATGTTGACGAGTTTGTAGACGCCCGGTCTTACGACCTTTGAAATTCTGTAGGGTCCTTCCCAGTTCATTTCGAGTTTGTCGGCGTTTAGTTCGGCCGTGTTTTGGAACACTTTGCTGAGGACAAGTTCAGAATTTCGGAATCGTCTAGGCCGAACATTGTTGTTGTAGTATCTTGATGCTGCTTGTTGATAGTTCTCTAGTAGGATGTATGCCTGGTCCCGACATTCGTCGACTCGATCCAACTCATCGATTTGCAGGATGTGATTAAGATCCTCGTGATGTGGGAAGAGTGTGCGTCGTATGCCTGGAAAATCCATTTCCGATGGGATGACACATTCAATTCCGTATACGAGTGCGAAGGGGGAGTCTCGCCGGTTGGTCGCCTTGGGGTTGTCAGTTGCGATCAGATGACTCCATCGAGTTCGTCTGCCCATTGTCCCTTCTTGGCGTCGAGGCGTTTCTTGAGTCCGTCGAGAATTGTCTTGTTGGCTGCTTCCGCCTGGCCGTTACCTTGTGGGTAGCGGGGAGTTGATTTGTCGAGGCGAATCTTCTACTTTTCGTTGAATCCTTTAAAGCGGGCTGAGATGAACTATGGCCCATTGTCTGTGACGATTTCGTAGGGAACACCATGGCAGCAGATGATGAATTTCCATACGAAGTGCTCGACTTGAGCGTCTTTGACACTGGCATACGACTCTGCTTCAACCCACTTCGAAAAGTAATCGGTTAGCACAAGAAAGAATCGTTCTTGCTTTGATCTATGAAGCGGACCCAGATGTCCATGGACAATCTCATGAACGGATATGGTGAAGACACAGATGTTAGCATCTCGGTGGGTTGATGAAAGGTCGGAGCGTGATGTTGGTAGTTCTCGCACTTGGCAGAGAACTGATCGCACTTGGCAGAGAACTGCTCGCAGTCCTTGATCATAGTGGGCCAGAAAAAACCATGTCTCTTGATTCGGATGGCCAAGTTGCGGCCTCCGGAATGGTTGCCNAAACCATGTCTCTTGATTCGGATGGCCAAGTTGCGGCCTCCGGAATGGTTGCCACATGAACCACCGTGAACGTCTTCTATCACTCTGCGAGCGTTTCTTCCTTCGAGACAAGTGAGCGGTGGGCCGCTGAGCCCCCATTTGTAGAGTTTATCATCCTTGATGACATAGCGTGCTGATTGGCCTCTGAGTTTATAGTGGCCCACTTATCTGTTGGAGTGTGTTCGTTGGTGATGTAGAGTTTGATTCTTCGTCTATTTCCACGGGGATGACCTCCTCTTCTACTGGAGGCTGGTTTTCGGAATCTTCGGCTTCGGCAGTGATCACATGAATCGGATGGGTTTCTTGGATGTTTGGGTGAGCAAGGAGTTCCACCGGGATGACCCTTCGTAGTTCTGGATCTGATATGGAGCCCTAGGCTGCTAGCGCGTCGGCCGTAGTGTTTTCATTTCGAGAAATTCGTGTCAAGGTGAACCCCGTGAACTTTTCTGATAGTTTATTTATGATGTTGAGATAGGCTCCCACCGTTCGTCTCGTGCAACATATTCGCCATTGAATTGATTCACGACAAGTTGTGAGTC
>OVAP01002489.1:0-19287 GCA_900406295.1 Aurinia saxatilis
TTAGTTTCTCTCAAAGTTCATAGCACTAGGTTGGGGTTAATTTCCTAACATCCAGCTTTTCTGATATTCTGACGTGAGGTTCGCAAAATCCAGTATCCACCTTAATAATGAACAACTCATTTTCTAAACATTTAACACCCCATCAACTCTCTTTTGTAAAGAGTGTCGTTTTGATATATTTTACACAAATTAAAAAAAATTATTAAATTTTTCGCTTTATCCCTATTTAATATGTTTTATTTTTTAGTTTTTGTAATTAATAAGTTAAAAAAATAGGGATAAAACTGGAAATTTGGTAATAAATCTGCATTGAAAAAGCAAAACGACACTTAAAATAAAACAAAAAAATTTAACTCTAAAACGACACTTATTATGAAACGGAGGAAGTAATAGACAAACCTAAGTAATATACAAAGCATAAGGATCAATCTACTCACTGTCAGTTAATTTTGAGATGAAATTCATAAAAATATAGTGTAAGAGCATGTTTATTAATGCAAGTAAGCGATTTCAGATTGATTAAAAATTCATCATCCCGAGAAGACATGTTAAGGATTCCACATAACTTTTCCATCTCTAGTAACTGTTTGCCGTTCCTACCATGCTCAAAACGTCTTGGAGATGTCACTAAGCGGTCCGGGTACTCAATTAGTATCCGAAACGTAAGACGGCTTTAAATAGGAGTCCCCTTGATTCTTTGTTGTGCGATATATGTTGCTAGGTTATATAAGATAAGAGAATCCGTGATGAGTTTGTGTGGTATGTTACAACTGCAGAACTTGAGATCAAATCTAAGGACTCTAGAGATATATGTGATGTAACTTTTTGAGCAAAATGAAGCTTTTTTTTTTTGTTCAACAGCAAAATGAAGTTGATTTAATAGCATCAAAGGCTTGTGGCCAAACTCACGGAAGCTGAGCCAGACAAAGACTGTCCCTTTGTGTTCTTCACTGGAGAGACATAGACAGTGAGGCATCCAAATATTTCTCTTACAATGCTGTTTAAACGGCTAATAAGACATGAATCTCCCATGACACACAATATGCTTTGTTGTTCCACTGTTGCATTATCTTTGTAAGATTTTAAAATGTGCATGATTTATTTTCCTCTGTAGTAAAATGGGGTTGTTTATATTAGGGGAACATTAAAATCGGGTTGTTTATATTAGGAGAAAAGTACATCTTGGATGCCTCGGTTTTCCATAGTTGAAATTTCAAGACTTTGAAACTAAATCCCTCCGCAGATTGATAAACTAAATGTCTAGTGAATGTAATTTTGTCTATATAAATTATTTCATTAATTGCAAAGTAAATTAGAATTATATAATGGTTTTGCATAAGGAATAAAAGAGGGGCCACTTGATCCCCACCTCTCTGCGACAGCTCTCAATTCACCATCATTGCACTCACCATTTTTACTCTTCCAACTCTTGTTATTATAGAAGAATTATTTTTCTATGTTTATAAAAAATTCTATTCTTAGTAAATTTTATGTATGTATATACATTTTAAATGTGTTCATATATGCTTTCATTTTCTTTGCAGTACTTCTTAATTTAGGTTCCGAATTGTGATAATGGTTAGAGGGGTGCAAAACAAATGAATTAAATAGTTTGATGCGGTTTGCATAGTTGAATTGTACACAACGAACCAAATTCATTTCGTGTAATAAAAACTAAAAAAGGGGGCGATACCATGAACTCTTATTGTAAGCTAAGCGCATGGTGGGATTAGTCTTCATTCACAACTTTGGTCTTATATTATTTATCTGATACAAGACTCATTGCTTTAGATCTCTACTACCAATATCAATATCCGAATTTGTACTAAGTCAGTCTCTATTTTTAAGCTTGTAATATGATTCCCACTTAGAAGAAAGACAATATTTTTCGATGAAATTTGTATTGACATTACCAAATTAGTCCATAATCCTTTAAAAATTATTCGAAGAAACTTGTTTGGACTTTTGCATGTCCAGTTGCTGTTTCTAACTGGTTTGAAGTGGCAAAAGGCATTCTAAGTAGACACTTCACTACTACTTAGATGATGGAGGTGAGAGTTTTTAAGGTGAAATATGGGTCATAGTTGTACCCAAATGGATTGGGCAACTCCAATCAAGTACAACGAACGAGTGCTGCAGTGATCAGGTGCTACTGTATATTGGATGGAAAGGATGTGACCATCAAAGAGTGCTATCAGCAAAGGGTACGCCCACCAGACGGTGAGATCACGAATGGGTGCGACCACAAATGGGTGTATTTGCGAATGATGCAACCATGAGGGGTACATCATTAATGTAGTTTGGATAACCTGACGAGAGTAGTGTGTTGGATTGTATGCGGATCAAGGTGTGGATCATGGATTAACCGACATCCGGGAATAATATGGGCAAAGCTCAGCCACTTCATATACTTGATCGGTGGGGATGGTTGGTTGTATGACTAGGTAACAAAATTATCGATTTAAGCGAGTATATGTCAGAAAGTTCAATGGGATATGTTCTAACCAGAGTGCATATCAAGGGAAAACTGAATCTGCACGTGTTCAATTCTAAGTATTCGACAATTCTCTAGTTTAGGAAACCTAGATCTTACAAGGTTTCATCTCTAATCTTTAATTTTAGTCGAAATTTAAGTAAGATTGTAGATAAAGATTTTTTTTTCTGAATATATTTTACATTGCCCAAAAAAGTATATATTTCGAATAACCATAAACTAAAAATATGTTTGAATTTTCATAAATTTATCAGAATTAGTATAAATTCTTGTTATCGAATTATTCTATTAAATATTATTCATTGACACACAAAAACCATATATTTTAAAAATGTGAACTCATTGTTTGGTAGCCCAAAATTTTGATCTTCTTGATTTGATGTTTAATTAGTGATGGTGATAGTGATATAAACAAAATATTGCATTAAAATATTACTTTTAGTTTCTTTTCTGTACTTTTTGAATTGTAACTATCAAAGAAGTATATTTTTCACCCTTGTGCTAGCAGATTACCAATCACACCTAAAATGTTATTACAACAATGTTTTATGGAACTCTCTAACGAATTACTTTTATGTTTTCACATATTTTAGAACCCAAAGTAAATGTCAAAATAATTTTAGAAATTTTGAAAACTGTCAACATGTCAAACACTCATTTTCAAAAATATCATTTTAGAAATATTTTCAAAACTACAATATTTACTAAAGTTAATTTTGTTTATAAATCAAAAAGTTGTTAAGATTTAGGACCTTAAGACTTAAAGTTTAGTAAAATTATAAAATTAAAATTGTTTTAAGAAATTTTTAAAAATACCACTTTTGAAACACTCATTCTCTTTTTGGGAAAATTTCAAAAATGTCTCTTTTACTATATCCTTCTCACAAATACCCATATTTTCGGCTATTTTCGAAAAATATATTAATTTCAATCTAAATTACCATTTTTAATATTAAAAAAATATTTTATAATGTTTTATAGGGTTATAGGGTTTAAAATATAGGGTTTAGGGTTAAAACCCTAAAAAAAAGTTTTACTCATTAATAAATCCAAAACTAATAAAATATGAACCCTAATATCTCAAACATAAACTCAAATAGTTTGTAAAGCACTAAATCCTAACCCTACAAGATTTAAATCCTAAGTTAAACCTTAAGTAAACGGTAAATCCAAAAATGGTATTTTTGAAATGAAAAGAGGGTATTTTTAAAAGGGGTATTTTTAAAAGGGGTATATTAAAATGGGCATTCCTCACAATTTTTCTTTTTCAAAACTACCATCATAAACTAAAACTATTTTCATTATAAATTAAAATTTTGCTAGGGTTTAAGATTTTAGGGTTTAGGATTTAAAAATTATGAACCCTAGATCCTAAACTCTAAAACCTTATAAATAATTAATACTTAAATAGTAGTATGGTATTTTGAAAATATACACATTCCCATGGTATTTTTGAAAAAATGGTACACCAAAATAGTAGTTTTAAAATTCTCCCAATTATTTTAGGGTTTAGGATTAAACCCTTTTAGAATTAGAGTTTAATTTTTAATAACTATTAGGATTTAATTATGAAGATTTAGGATTTAAATTTTGTGGGTTATGATTTATATTAAATGAAATGACTTTTTGGATTTAGGGTTTAGGATATAAACCCTAAACCCTAGATTACAAACCTAAAATTCTATAAATAATTTATAATTAAATACTGGTATTTTTGAAAATTTACCTATTTTCTTATAATTTAAAAAAAGTTGTACACAATAAATGGTATTTTAAAATTTTCTCCAAATAATTTTCCTTCTTTTATGGGATTTTGGAGCGCCATTACTATTCTAGAAAGTTAATCACATGTTAAAGGCTTAACCTAAAAGCTTAGGCAGCAATCCCCACCACCATTTAAAAATTTTAAAGTCTCAATTTTGATTCAGCCGACGAATATTAATCATTGAGGTCGCTTCTCGTGTCTTGTTCTCTATGATAAAAAAAAACCTCAAATGAATTAATATATAGTATAATAGACTTGGTAGGAGTAATATTAGATAGTCCAATTTTGTTTTTAATTGGTCGAATCCATTAGTCCGTTCACATTAAACAGGGGATCCCGATTAAGCACCTGATTCAATATGCCCCGAGCTTAATCTATACAATAAATGATCGGCAATTAGTTAGAGTTTCTAACGTTTTAGAGATAAGCAAATAACTATTAGTAGTAAACTGTAAGGCAAAACAGTGAGGTGGGAGTGACCTGTCATTAAGCTTTGTATGAGCCATACCCACACCACATGGCTCCTTACATTCACCACATTATTTTGTTGCTAAAATAATGAAATCACAAAATCTTTAACTCATAATTTAGCTATATATGTATAGTGATCGAATATTTTCATCACTGGATATATGAACGAAATCTCGAGATTGTAGTTTAGTAGATATATTGGAACGTGTATATTATTTGATTATCCACTTGTGTACATTTGCTGATGATTGTATCTTCGCTAACACGCGAATTATAATTGACGACGCCACGAGCTCAAATCAAATACATATATTAATTGTAATGTGTTTTCGAAAAAGTCAAAATTTGTATGTCCCTATAATGTCAATATGAACCATTCCCTGCTAACCAACAAAATTATAATATAATGAATTAATTAATTACATTAATCCCAATGTTGAAGTGTGTCTTGTCAGTATAAAAAAATAGACACGGCCTGTTTAAAATGAAGAGATCCGGTTTTGATGTAAATTATAAAAAGAAGTGGTACATAATGTTAGACCGGTCCATGAGATTCTCCATATTGATTTTTTTTTTTTTTTTTTTTTTTTTTTTTNNNNTTTTTTTTTTTTTTTTTTTTTTTTTTTTGGAGGGGAGGGGGTCAACCGGTCAAGTTTTGATTTCTTTCTTTTTTGCTCTTTAATGACCTTTTTCTATTATTATATTTCATCACTGACGTTACAAACCGTACTAGTTAGTTCAAATAATGTCTATTTTCAAATTTCAACCCCCTCCCCGAATTATTCAAGGTGAATGGAGAATTGGGAAAGATGCAAATATTAATATTCTGTAATGTAATTTATTATTTAATACAAATCGTAAACCACGCTATATTTTTATTCCGTTGTCACCTTTCAATGTTTTATAATCGAACATATTTTCAGAAAATTTTAAATGTTCTTCTCTTTTTCTTTGCAAGCAATATTGAAATATATGTTATCAACTGCAAATATCATCTGCATGAATTTACATCAGATTACATCCGATTAGTTAAAAGAACTATGATTTTTGTTTGGTCTTTAGGTGTAACAGGGTCTTGTCCTAAACTTTATTTTCTTGAAGGCCTATTTACTTGGTCAAAAATGAAGGAAATAAAGTGGTTGTTAGATTAAAGGAAAACAAAAGAAAAATTTGTTACTTACTTTAAATAAAGATTTTCAGTTTATTGTACGACCACATAATACCACATAACATATGCATTTTCTTTTAACGTATAGAACAAATAGAGCAGTGTTCAATATACTAATGCATCAAATGAATTCTACTATGAAAAATTATGGATAAACGAGGACTCATTTTCAAATAAAAATAAACGAGATATCTTTTATGTTTAGGGTTTGGTTCCAAAAAAATTTCTTCAATTTTGGTTCAAATTCTTTTGCGGTATATAGAAAATTCATAATAAAATCTAGTTTACCATGGATTGATTTCCTATTAATCTATATTTCATTTCGTTTTTTTGTGGTGTATAAAAAATGATATTCATGATAAAACCTAGTTTACTACAAAATATCTCATATGGTTTTCTATTCCAATTTGCATTAAAATACAATCTTAAAGAAATTTTTATTGGTTTTTCAGATTGGATTCGTGTTGAACTCCGTTTATATATATATACTTTAAATCATAGATTAAATATAAGTCATTTTTCAAACTGATTATCTTAGGTCACAAGTCGATTTTAAGTGTGTTTTTTTTTCCATTAGTTCATAGACCATTTTTATTTACTTATTTATTTTCGGCCGGCGAGAAGAATAGATTTATTTGTTACAATCGTTTAAAGCTTCTTCACATATCCTCAAAAAATAGAATTCCCAAGAAATGGGTTGAGGGAATTTAATTGGCTGCTTTGGAATGTGAATCCTGCTACTTAGAAATTGTGGGCCTCTTATAGGCGCATGTGGGTCACTGCCTCTCTCCAAATTTTCCAAAGTTAAAGGTCGAGTGGCTGGGTCACATAAGCGACGTGGCATGGTCTCTTTTATTTTTATTTAATCCTATTTCTCTTAGCTGAAAAAGCAAAACCAAATTAAAAATAAAATTCAACAGTATGATTGCGTCACGAGCAATGTTTAATCATAAATTAGTTCCTTTCCGCTACGCTAATCCACTCGCCTCTGGCAAAAAAAAGAGGAAAGAATTATGATCAACTCTTTTTTTTATTTTTTTTAGAAATTAGAATGGATACTAATCTTAGACCATAATTTTTTTTAGACCCGGAACCGGTCGTTGCTAATATCTCTCTAGAAAACGTAAAACATTTCTCTCATAAAAAATCGAACTCGAGGCACATAAAATACAATTCTCACTTAAGCCACTTGAACTAACTCATTCGGTGGTAATATAATCAACTTTTATAGATTTTTTATATATCGGTATTTCTCGTCTCTACACTATTCTTTTCTTTTTAATAATAATTATATATTATATTGGATTATGAATTAAAAAACGATACAATGATAATACGTAAGGGGATTTATTCTTAATAGAGTGAGGGCACGTGCCCCATACTCATGCTTAAGAATTCTGTAATTGTACATTGAATATTGTTTTTTTCATTGGTCATTTGCTTATTAGTGCCCTAGGTAGAAGTTGAAATAATGTGTTGCTCTGTCACTTTGATCATATGTTTTTACCTTATAATTTCTTGTTTTACCGTGTTGTAATAAGAAATAATGTGAAAATTTTTATGTGCCCATACAAATACTTAGTCTTAATTCACCCTTATAACACTAGCATAATCGCTAGACTACAAATTATATGTTAATGTAATACATTAGATTATTTATTATATTATACACATGTGATTTAAAATTTTGTTTTTTGTTAACGCGCTGATTTATTTATTATTTATTAACCTTCATATTTTTTATATTACAAAGTCTATCCTTTTTTTCCGAATAAACTTTAACCCTAGACTAAACCATTTAATCAAAGTCTGTTTACTGGTAGGTTTTAATTTAACACGATAACTCTGTTATTTAATCGTCAATTCTCATGTTTTCTTTCTTTATATTATGAATCTGTGTAAAGAATGTACATGTGTATATCATCAATTAGCAAATTATCAGTAATGACTAGTTTCCTAATAGCGGATCATATGTATAAGACTAACTGGGATATTGGTCAAGATTGAATATGTGAATAGAAGGAAATTTTCTTTTGCAAAAGAGACGGAGAAAATGTTAAGTTTCGTGAATTTCTTATTAAAAATCAATTGATAATCAATGAAAAGACTCAATCTACTTATATATTTTGATATATTTACAATTTCTAATTAAAAAAAAAGGAAAAAGAGACAATGAAGATAATATATATTATATATTTTTTTGTGTGTGTGAATTGTATGTATCAAACTATCCTATAATTTGACTATATTTTTTACTATAGGTCCAAATTTGTCTACACAAAATATTTAAATTTCTTTACAAAAATATTATCATTTACATTTAATTACAACACCTTTAAACCTCTAGAAATATGTAACCGCAATCAAAAAAATATATATATATATATATATTCTCATGAATCCCAAAATATGGGATAAAATAACATTAATATATTAGGTAACCATGGAATGTAACAAAAGAAAAAACATCACCACCACTAATTTACACGAATAATAAAAAAAATTCATTGCATTTTTTTTTTATCATCATCCTACAAATGATAATATTTAGTATATAAAATGAAGAAGATATAGTTTCCCGTATTAGAATATTTAGTTTTCCTTCACTCTTATCTTCATTCATTTCCATATGGTATTAGATTTGATGAGCAAATTATACGTTTTTCAGAATTTGTTGTTGTTGTTGTGAAATTAAAAAAATTGAAATAAAGTCTAAAATGGTCGGTCCGATATCTCCGGCTAACTTACTTAAGCTGACCAGTCTCTTTCTCTCTCGTTTCTGCACACCTTTTCTCTCTGTAAATAAAAATCTTCCCCAAATCAAAACGCTCTCTCTGAAGTTTTCTTTGTTCGTGCGTCGTCAATGGCGGCCAACAAATTCGCGAGTATGATTCACCGGAAAACGAACCGAATCACTCTCGTTCTCGTCTACGCTTTTCTGGAATGGTCTCTCATCTTCTTCATCCTCCTAAACTCTCTCTTCTCTTATTTCATCCTCAGATTCGCTGATTATTTCGGCCTCAAGCGTCCTTGCCTCTTCTGCTCCCGACTCGACCGTTTCTTCGACGCTTCTGGTAAATCTCCTTCACATAAAGATCTTCTCTGCCATGATCACGCTCTTGAGATGATTTCTGGACCACACTCGAAATTGGAATCTAAGCGTTTTGAGGATTTGGTGGTGGAGAAGAGTTATGCTCCTCCGATCGTTGATGATTTTGGGAGTTATCCGATCGAATTTGAAGGTCAGGTTCATAATGGCTTTCTGTTTTCCACTGAACGATCCCGATCGGTCTTCGCAGGATCTGTGAATTTGAATGATTCTCAGGAACGAACAGAGGAGAAACAAGAGAACAAAATTCTTCTTCAAGCTCTCAAGAAATTAGAGGAGGAGGAAGAGGAGTTTTCGTGTTTTGTGTCGAGTTTCGACTGTAACAACAAACAAGTTTCCGTGGAAATGATGAAAGAAGAAAAGAAAGTGGATCTGGTTGGTATGGAGGTTGAAGAAACTTCTGATGATAAACCAGAAGAATCCGCGCCGGCGAAAAACCTAGAGTTCTACATTGACGACCAGGATTGTCATTTGATTCCAGTCGAATTCTACAAACCGAGTGAAGAAGTTCGAGAGATTTCCGATGTTAACGGAGATTTTATCCTCGATTTCGGCGCTGAACCTGATTCCGTGGCGGCGGAGGACGGGACTGTTACTGAGAAGAGTATAGGTGTGCTTTGATTGAAATTTCTACAACCTTCCACTCTTTTTCTCAAGTTTTTTTTTTTGTTATTATATTAATATATATATTTATGGTTTGTTCTTCAACAGATGAATCAGTGCAAATGCAGAACGATGATGATGATGAGGAAACAGATGCTGAAGTTTCTATAGGCACTGAAATTCCTGATCACCACCAAATCGGAGATATTCCCTCCCACCAACATATTCCTAACGACGAACAAGTTGATAATCATGGTAATTAGCTTCTTATACATATCAAATATATCAACATTTTTAACTACAATGCTCATATATTTCTGTTTTTGGTGATTCACTTATCGGTTTAAGCGTTTTTCTTCACTTACTTGGATTATTCTTTTCCTTCTCTCTTCTTGATTTATACTTATTCAAAACAATATGCCATACTTTCTTTCCGTTTTGTAATGAAACAGAGGTAGATACGTTGGAGTTTAAAACAATTACAAGTGAAGTCAAGAGACCTGTCTTGAACATCAACGAAGAGCGTCTACTAGAAACTCAAGGCTCGGCGGGAAGCTTGCATAGTCTACATAACGTTATGTTTCATCTAGACCGCAGAGGATCCGGAGCAGAATCTTTTGATAGTATGGAATGTCCTGAAGGAGTAGTGGCCGTAGACAAGCTGAAGTTGGAGTTAGAAGAAGAGAGAAAAGCCAGTAACGCCTTATATCAGGAGCTGGAGGAAGAGAGGAGCGCGTCTGCAACTGCTGCTAGTGAAACAATGGCGATGATCAATAGGTTGCATGAGGAGAAGGCGGCGATGCAGATGGAGGCGTTGCAGTATCAGAGAATGATGGAGGAGCAATCTGAGTTTGATCAAGAAGCATTGCAATTGTTAAATGAGCTTATGGTCAAAAAAGAGAAGGAGAACGCCGAGCTTGAGAAGGAGCTAGAGTTGTACAGAAAGAGATTGGACGAGTATGAAGCTAGAGAGAAAATGGCGATGTTAAGGATGAGAATGAGAGATTCCTCTGCTGATTCGTATAGAAATAATGGTGATTCAGATGAGAATAATGGAGAATTACATCACAAGAGGGTTGACGGAGTTTCAGATTACAAAGATAGAGAGAATGAGATGGTGAATACGCCTGTTGATGTCGTGCTTCGACTTGATGAGTGTTTAGATGACTATGAAGGGGAGAGGCTTTCAATTCTTGGGAGATTGAAGTTTCTTGAAGAGAAACTCACAGCTCTGAATGGTGAAGAAGACAAAGAGGAAGAAGATAAAACGTTTGAGAGTAATGGCAACATCAATGGAAATGGGCATTTTCATGAAAAAGAGACAAACGGAAAGCACAGAGTAATCATCAAGTCTAAGAGACTGCTTCCATTGTTTGATGCAGTCGATGGGGAGATGCAAAACGGTAATCACCACGAAAATGGATTTAATGAATCTGAAACAGGCGAGATTGGCACAGTGGAAGAAGAAATAGATGAGCTCTACGAGAGACTAGAAGCTCTAGAAGCAGATAGAGAGTTCTTGAGACATTGTGTTGGTTCATTGAAAAAAGGAGACAAAGGTGTACATCTCCTCCATGAGATTCTGCAACAGCTACGTGATCTCAAGAATATCGATCTTATTCGCATCAGAGAAAACGGAGACATGTCTTTTTGAGTTCGAGTTTGAGGTTGAGTTCACTCTATGCATACGGTAGAATGAACGGAACAGATTATACAGGTATGTAGTCTCTGTCTTCTTAGACCAATCCTTTTACATGTCTATGTCCACATTCTGAAGACCAATCAATTGTCTTGTTTGCAATAAGGTTGTGAAGTGTGACTACGGTTGCTTGAGAAACAAGGGACAAACAAGAAGGTCTAGATAATGGAGAAGTAAACGCCAGAAAAGTGTCGGATATATATATATATATATATATATATATATATATATATAAAGTATTTAAGTATATTCTCTGAGGAAAAGTGTCAATTGTGAGAATGTCAGTCTCTCTTCGATTTTTTAATATAAAGTTTTGGTTTTATAAAAAAAATTAAAAGAGGAAGTGGCAACATAATTTCACTTTTTTGGGGGGGAGTTTGTCGTTATGAGTGGTGATAGAAAAAAGTGAAAATGATGAGTGTATGTGTGTGTAGTGTAGTGAGTAGTAAGGTGAGATATTGCTATTAAACAAAAAAAAAAAAAAAAAAGCCAAAGGAAAAAAAANTAAGGTGAGATATTGCTATTAAACAAAAAAAAAAAAAAAAAGCCAAAGGCAAAAAAAGCTGTCAATTTCTTGGATGTTTGTGGCATAGGTGGAATGATTTCATAAAAGATGCCAGCTCCAATGTACATATTGTTTTGGACACTCTTTAGGAATATTTAGAAATTTTCTGGGGTGAGTTTAGAATTATTTCTTTTAGGTGGGGTAAGTAACCTCTTTCATTTGTAATTTTCTTTTCTGAGTTGTAACTTGGTCGCAATTACGCATGTTTTGTTTCTTTTATATCAAACAATCCTCGAGTCTCTTTGTATTATAGATTTTCTACTGTTTTGTGTTCAGTGAAGGGTTATAGGATGCAAGTTAATACAAGGTTCGGTTCTAAGCGTTGAACAAAAAAAGAAAGAAAAAAAATGGATTCGGTTCTAAGCAATTTATTGATTAATATTGGTTGGTAGGAAATCAACGAACCTTATTTCATTTCAAGACGTTGGCGTTAAACAAAAACAAGTACGAAGGGTCAGTTCGAATTCATATCTAATACATTATACACACATGATTGACCTAATATTTTTGGATGTCCCGCGTGAATTATGAAATTGTGTTCGTATTTAATGTTGTATTGTTTATCAATTTTTATTGGGAAAAAACCTTAAAAAAACACGAACTTTATGACTTCTGCTAGAAAAATACACAAACTTTTTGCGTTGCCATATTAATACACGAAGTGAATATCATTTTCAGATTAATACACGAACTGAGAAATTCTTGTCTTTTTCATATACGGTGTCAAAATTAAATTTTGAAAATCCAATTTTGCCCTCATCATTTTTCCCCAAATCAATTTGTTTTAAAGTTTAGAATAAAACCATGAAATAAATATTTAAAAATGCATAAAAAATTAAGATAAATTTTAAAATGTCCTATAATATTTTATATGATTTTGGAGTTTAGAATGTAAGGTTTATGGTTAAAACCCTAAAACCTAAAATTCAAAACCATAAAAATGGTTTAAACCCCAAACCCCTAAAAATATAAACATTAAAATCTAAAAACTTAAATCCAAACACTTATTAAACACTAAACCTCAATTCTACAAATTTTCAATCTTAAAAAAAAAATTATTAAACCCTAAACGTTATAAATCATATTGGGTTACCCATTTTAAATCCTAAGTTTTAATTTAGGGTTTATAATTTTAGGATATAGGGTTAAAAATCTGTAGGGTTTGTATTTAGTGTCTAATAAGTATTCGGGTTTAAGTTTTAAAGTTTTAGGGTTTATATCTTAGGGGTTTAGGGTCTAAAATATTTTTATTTAGAATTTTATGCTTTAGGTTTTTAACCCTAAACCTTAAATTCCAAGCCCTAAAATTCTATAAAATATTATAAGACATTTTAAAATTTATCTTAGATTTTTTTGTATTTTTAAATATATGTTTCTGGATTTTATTCAAAACTTAAAAACAAATTGATTTGGGAAAGAATGATGAGGGTAAAATTGGATTTTCAAAATTTAATTTTGACACCGTGTATGAAAAAGACAAGAATTTCTCAGTTCGTGTATTAATCTGAAAATGATTTTCACTTCGTGTATTAATATGACAATGCAAAAAATTCGTGTATTTTTCTAGCAGAAGTGATAAAGTTCGTGTATTTTTAAGGTTTTTTCCCATTTTTCTTTCACAAAAATTAACAGTTAAACGTGCAAGGTTATAATTTGTTGCCTCACTCACCTTGTGCTGTATACCGTTTATACACAAAATACACAAACAGATCTTTTTGTATATGAGCTACATACATACATAAATATCGTTTATATATACAAGAAAATGACAAATATACCCGACTTTAAATATCTACTAACCACATATTATCATACTTCTTTTTTTAATACATATCCATCCTTTTTTATTTTAATACCATTATAATTTTCATTTACCAAAGCTATTTTTCATTATAAATGATATATTTGTTAATGTTTATAATTTTAGGTTTTAGGGTTTAGTAAAATTATAGAATTCATGATTTACGTAGTGTTTAGGATTTAAGGTTAAACCCTTATAAACTTAAGGTTTAATTTTTAATAATTATTAGGGTTTAATTGTTAGGATTTAGGGTTTATAGTTTAGGAGGTTATGATTTATTAGGAGTGAGAGACNGTTTAGGAGGTTATGATTTATTAGGAGTGAGAGACTTTTTAAGGTTTAGAATTTTAGGGTTTAAGGTTTAATATTTAAATAAACCTTAAACCCTATATCCAAAACCTTAAAATTCCATAAATAGTTAATATTTAAATAAAAATATTTTAGATTTCTTACAAAAAAATAACTAAAAGAAAAGAATGTGAGTATATGTGATTAATGAGATAAGAAAATAAATATATGCGGTTAAGCCCCTTTATATATAATCTCTAAATATGATTCTATATATTTGTCACTTCCATTTTAAACAACAAAGTATATATATAAAACTCATATTGTTGGACTGGTATATTCTAGACACACCTAAACTATATATGGTTTTATATGACAACTAGGTAGACAACTAACTCAAATCATGCGACAGTTCAGAGATTCGCAAAAACGTTTGCTGATATCACCAAAAAGTTTGTTGCTTTACAGTTTAGATAATTTTAGATTGCTGATAATATGTTTTAAAAGCGAGAGCCTTTAAAGTGGGTGAAGAAAAATATATTATTGTTGTACTAAATTTCTAAAATAATCGAGATCGAAATTTTGTGACTTTCGGCTATATGAATCCTCTTAAAGTTTAAACGCTCATGTGCACTTAATTATGCGCGCAACTATCCCCTATGCATGTCTATTTAAAATCTACTTCTAATGTTTACACTTCACATGCCTACCAATTTATGTCCGCATTTATACTGTATATCCACAATTAATTACATTATTGGTTTTCAATGTATGTTGTAATGAACTTATCGACTTAGACTCCATCTCAATGGGCCCCCTTTAAAAGAAGCTTTCCTAAGTATCGATTCAGTTAGCTTCCGCGACTATGAGAAATTTGGAAATCATTCAAGCTAGGTTTTAAAAAGTTTTTGGGATTTTTTAACTGAAAATTATGTGCCGTTTTTTATTTTCAATAAACGTTGGTCAATTACTCTTTGCCTCAGTGGTTTTGCCCTTTTCGGTAACAATAATAAAAAGAGGAATGTGGTTATGCTTCGACTCGAGGACTGTGGTTGTGCTTCGACCCGAGGACCGATTCAAGTTTGCCTTCCCTTCTCTACTTCTCCCCGGTCTCCAAAATTAGCTTGCGTCTAGAGTAACTTTATCCATTGTCTTGGTATAGTGGACTCAGGGTGATTCCTTAGCCATCTTCGGTGTCCTTTTCCCCTAGTATCACATGCGTTTACTAATTGTTTTGATTGCTTTGATTTGCCTTCTTATTTTTCTAGTTTTGGTTAGGATTGCTTTGTCTTTTCTTTACTTTGGCAATGGTTTGGCTGGTTTTGTTGTCTCCAGAACCCGTTTAGTTCCCGACAAAGTATGTAACTCCGACTATTTAACAAGAAAAGTATTACTAGTAAAAAAAAAGAGAACTTATCGAGTGATCCAACCATTCATTTTTTTGTTTTTTATAATATTTTATTATTAGTATTTTAAATGGTTTCCATCAAGTGCTACATGAGTTTAAACAAAGTAGATAAATTGTGTTACAAGAAAGCAGAGTCCATAAAAAACCACCTTCATATCCATTGCCCCCAAGCAATCAGGAAAATAAAATCATTCTTGATTATCGATAATTCGGATTAAAGCTGGAGTTGATTAATCCGAATTACCTATAAGAAGTCATGAATCGTTTTATTTTTGCTTGGGCTTGAGGACAAGCTTGAATTGATTAATCCGGATTATTGTTAAGAAGTTGAATCGTTTGATTCTCCTTAGATTGATTGGGGGCAAGCTTGAGTTGCTTTGTTCCATTTAAAGCTTGTGTTGCTTTGTTTCTAGTGGAGAATTGCTTTGTTTTATCAACTTATGGTAAACAAGCATTTTGACCAAACAACTTTAATAAAACAAAGAAAATCTTTATTAGCACCCCTCACCTCACTTCCTTTAGCAGCTACTCTCTTTGCTCACTTGTAGAAGAAAGAAGAGAGAGAGAGAGAAAGGGGTGAGTAATTAGATTACTCAGTGACATCTAACAAAAGTCTGATTCTTATGAACACACGTAGCAAGACAAGACAATGATTATAGCTATAACAATGTCATCTTAGTATACACAAATTCATCTCAACAACACAAAGCCATATCAAACTAGGCCTACTATGTTGCTAATTGAGCCTCAAATACCCTCGCCAACTGGGCCACGGTTGGATCAACTAGATCCTCCATAACTAGTTCTGATGAGTCAACGAGACCCATCAAGACTCTCTAAGGATGAACTGGATCCTTAGTCTCGCAACACGTAAGATCGATAAAAAAACAAACAAATGATATTTCAATAAAAATTCCTACCCGATTGGGATCCCACTTCAAATATACTAGTCCCGTGTCTAGCTGGATCAACTGGATCCCATTGTGCTCATGTCAAACAAGAATGTCCTAGCCATGTCATGATCCCACTTTGGATCAACCAATCCCACATCTAGTCGGATCAACTAGACTCCACCATGTAATGCAATGCAGGTTGGCAATGATAATCAACTGAACTTCTTATTGCCTCATCAGATGCACACTCATCGTACAACAATTCTTTCAATCAACATCAACCATAACAGATTCATCAACATAACATCTATCAATATCACATAACAAGTTCAACTAAGCAAAGTCATATTTAGATTTCACATCATCTTGACTCACTAAGTGGATCAAGAGAGATTAGAGAGTAGTCCTCACCTTAGCAACGACGGTAAACAGAAGAGAGAGAGGCGGCAACTAGGAGGGAGAGTGAGCAAAATGGGGCTGTAGAAAAGAGGGAACACTACCAAAAAAGGTTTATTGGTAGCACATTAGGATAACACATTTTCTATTAAAGATGTTTTGGTGGATTATACTTATGTATGATAGCATTTAAAAATGCTAAGCCGTAAAATTAATAAGCAGAAAACAAAAGTTGGTTTTGGAGCCTAAAACTAAGATAAGCAGTAACAATTAGCCAATATTTTTTTGTTTTGCCTCTAAGTGTTGAGTCCAACTATAAAAAGTGACATTTTTTTCCAGAAAAACAAAAGAAAAAAAAATCTTATCTCTTTCTCTCTCGGAAAAGATGATACTGACTTTGAAATTTCTTAGAGAAATTTTTAAATGTGACATTTTTTTCCAGAATTTTTTAGAAAGAAATTTTAAAAAGTGACATTTTTTTTCCAGAAACACTGAATTTTTTAATCCCTCTCCACAGATCTAGGAAATCTAAAATCAGAAGTTAGAGATATGGAGTTCGAATCCATCACCGCTAAACGCAGACTCGCCACCGTCTCCGTTCACTTCCCGGCCACCGGTAACGATCCCATTTCATCTCTTGTCCCCCTGGTATTCCCGTCTCTCTTAAGAACGGCTTTTCGAGTAGGACAAACCAGCCTCTCCTTCTCTTTCACCTCCTTTGTCTCCTACAATATTATTGGAAAATTCTAGGTTTGATTACGGAGATTAGGGTTTACAATATTCTGCTTCTTATATCATGGTTTCTTGTTTTATGAAGAATTGGGTACTCAAATATGATAACTTTTCGTCTAGGGTTCATAAAGTTTCCACCTTTTGATTAAGGTTTGTTCGCTTTTGGGGTTGCCTACTCTGTTTCTAGTAAGTCTTTGCGCAATTGTTTCATATGTTAATGAAACTAAGAGCTTGGTTTCTTGTCAGGACATGGCAACATTCGAATCAAGTTATTCTCGTTTGTTCAATTTAATGGAATATAGGAAGAGGAAAGGAGAGCTCAATTGTCACGGTCTGTTTGTGTTTTTTTCACAATTATGTGTGGTTTCTGATGTGTGGTTAATATAATTTAGTTTGATGCATTAAGGTGAATAATGTTTAATTGGAGTTTATTTGCAGATTGGTGGTCATCTTACTAAAAAAGATTATGATGTGAGAGGCAAAAGAATCAAAAAATGAAGTTCAAATCTGCACTACAACGGATGGGAATTGGTGATCTGATTGTTAACAGAATGATCAGGTTTGATACTATTTTGTAATTTCTAGAATCAATGTTTTTGTTTTTCAAAGTCAGTATCATCTTTTTGTTTAAGCATTTCAGCATCATCATGTATTCATTATCCACATCATGTCGTCTTCTTCAAACCAAAGGTACTTCTCTTTCTCTTCTTACATCAAAATAGCTTTTAACACGTGTGTCCCTTATTACCTCTGTGCGCTTAATAAGTCATAGGTCCTATTGATGTAAAGAAGCTTGTCTTTAAACTGTTAAACGTGATGCTTGTTATTGCACTGTTGATTTTGTTTCGCGGTTACTTGCAAAATATGATGATAGCGGGATTTCAAGTACAAGCTTAGAAGTAAGTAAGAAGAAGTGGAAGCATGATGAAGTTTGTTTTTCTTTTTCCTTTCTCATAAACCTTGATAAGTAGACAATTTCCCGTGTATTAGTAGTATTTGTTGTTTTCATATGTATGACTTATATTTGATTTATGAAACGATGCATTTTCTAGATGTTTATTATATGGATTAGATATTTTGCAAATTCAACAAGTTCAACTTGACGTAAAGAGCTAACAATTACATAAGCAAACGTCATAAACGAAAAGATAATAGCTTGAATTTGTAGGTATTATTTAAATATTATAACAATTAAAAAGAGTTATGGAAAAATATACTACATCAGTTAATTATTATATAAAAACTTATTATAGCGTATTAAAAAATGTTATTGTATGAGGTGATCCTATTATAGTTGGGGTAGACATAGCGTTTAGAAAAATACTATGTATTACGTATAATAGCGTTTATTATGAACTAAGAATGTGCGTTTTTCTTGTAGTGGAACCATGCAGGATAGGAGATATATATATATATATATATAGGGTTTGTAGAGGAGGATATGAGGATGAAGTTTCGTTTGCATGTTATCTGAAAACTGTAGGGTCAACAACTACGGTGGAAGCCGAGGGTGGCCAGAATTGAGCAAGTGGTGGCTCTGATGGTCCGTGGAGGCAAAGGAGGAGTTTAGCAGAGTTTTGTTGGAGGAAGAAGGATGTGAGCTCTCTTTATATAGGGAAATGAGGAATGGATTATGGTTCCCTCTGTTTGGGCCTCAAATTGATAGGCTTTCCCCTCTTTTTTGTCAACCGAATTGTATTAAACCAACCGAACCATAACCAGTTTGATAAACACTACACTGACAAAAAGCAAAAACAAAACACGGACTAAAGAAGAAAAGGAAACCGAGTTGCGCCAAAACCATACACTACAAGAAAACACGGTATTTGCGAGGGCAGGATTCATCGCAAATACGTCGCAACCCCTGGTGTGCGACGACTTTGCGTCGAATCGCT
>OVAP01002490.1:5159-19286 GCA_900406295.1 Aurinia saxatilis
GGGGGGTATTATTTTCTCACTGGCTTGATGCGAATCACTTAACCATTTTGTGTTTGAACATAAGCTTCAGGATGTTTAACACTTGAGATGTTAATTCACCAGCATTACCAAACTTAAATTCCTCAAAAAGAAATCTCCCAAAAATCCACATTGTGGCTTGGTGTCAAGGGTAAATGTGAAAATCTAGTAGATGTGCCCATCAACTATATGTGTCCATCAACTATATGTGACCATCGAGTCAATGCATCCATAAACTCGATGTCTCTTTTATGACCACAAAGTAACTAAAATTTCACATGGTGGATGATTCACCCGTAAACATCTCCTTGTATAAGTTCCAAATTATTTCGCTGGTGAAAGCCATATCAAGTTTCATATAAGAAATCATTATGAAGAATGTTCTTCACAAATGTCTCTATGAATTGTTCTGTTCATTATATTACCGCATCATTAAACCAGGATGACCAGTCCGGTTAAGCCAAACAATTAACTTTCAGTAAACTTCTGGTTTTCTCTTCATTAAAAAGCTTTCGCTATAAACTTCTGATTTACCTTGAATTGTTCGTAAACTTCTGGTTACATTTTATCTCATTCTTAAAATAACAAGCACATAAAAATAACGCAATAAGATAATCTAAAATGATTTATAAAACACATAAAGCTATATCAGTAATATAAATCATGTAAACAATAAAATCTTAATCATGGTATCTTTGCCATCTTTATTTCCCACTTTTTGTGGAATAATATGAATTCATTATTGATCATATACATGTTAATATTTGCAACCACTTCTTTGGCATACTTTTCTCACTTATATGAGACACCACATGATAGTTCAAAGAATGGACCTTCCAATTTATCTTCAAAAGATGATTATCTTTCTCAACTTTAAGAAGAAAAGTTCAAAATAGTTTTAATTTCTATTCACGACATCTTCAAGCCAACATTGGATTTCGTGATTGATAGAACATTATTTTTACGATATTGTTTTCTATATAAGTTTCTTCATTTATTCCCTTCGAGATGATGAAACTTCTGGTTCATTCATCTCAGATTGAATCACATAATTATCGAAGATACATTTGATAAACATAATCTCAAATTGTAATATTATGTAGTAGGTATCAAAATTAAAAATATATTATAACGGGAATATGATATAATGATTGTGAAAATAAATTAATGAAAATAGCCAAACGTTTTAGTAATAAAACAACAATATACTATGAGAACATGATACTAATTAATGAATTAATTAAGTAATAAAGTTCATGATGGACGATAAGTTAGATTTCTGTGTTCATGGACTTAATATCAATCCACATCCACTGAACATCATTAATATAGTATGGGAAAATGAATTTATCTTCATGGCAAAAACAGAAATGCCAAAAGTCAGAGGCTTACGGAAACGATGATGTGGAACAACGGTGGCAACGTGTGAAATAGGTGATGAAAAACAAAGCACAGATGTCGGCTAGGAATAAGGGATTTGCTCAGTTAATTAACTCCTCCCTTGATAACAATATGGCAAACATAAGAAAAAATTAATGACTAGTAAAATTCAAACATGTAAATCCATTGATCAAAGCAACAATAATCAAACGCATGTATTCTTAGTCATTATGTTTTGATCTCTTATAGGCACATGTGTGTGGATTTTATCTTGATCATGACCATGTTTTACAAATACATGCAAAGTAATCAAATGTTAATAAAACAACAAACTAAAATACTTATCTCTATGGAGACGAGATCAGTTACGGAGACGTCGTTGGCAGGATGTAAAAGTACATGAGAGATAAGAGGAGGCATCTTACAATCCGGAAGTAGGAAATTGGAGTCATCATTGACTGGCTAGATATTTGAAAAAGTAATTAATTCAGATGGTTAGGGTTTCGTAATGACGTGTTCTGAATAATATTAGTAATGTATTATTCCAATAGGTTAACAACGATTATATAAGGTACAAGTCGAAGATTTAGGTTTGATTTTCAAATCTTTTAAAATATTTCTAGGGTTAATGGGCTCTATAATGGACATCTATAATGAGTTCATAACACAAACCTTTATTTTTTTTTAGTAAAAATTTAAGAAAAAAAATCCGAAAAACACACCAACTAAACAAAATTTGCCAATTAAATACACGAACTTTTTTTGTTGTCATATTAATACACGAACTGAAATTTCTTTCCAGATTAATACACGAACTCATTAATTTTTTGTACATTTTCATACACAAATTTTGAAATTCCAGTTTTTTCTTCAGCTTTATCCCTCAAGTTAATTTGTTCATAGATTTTGAATAAAATCTATTAATAAATATTTAAGAAATACAAAATATTATAATTTTTTTTTTAAATGTTTTATAAAATTGTATAGGATTTTAGGGTTTAGGGTTAAAACCCTAAACACTAAAAAAAGTTTTAAATTCTGAACCTCTAAAATATAACCATGAAACCTTAAAACTTAAACTCAAATACTTATTAAACACAAAACCCCAACCCTACAAATTTTCAACCCTAAATCTTAAAATCGTAAGCCATGAATTAAAACTTAAGGTCTAAAATGGGTAACTCAATGTGATCTGTAACATTTAGGGGTTAAAAATTTAGGTTTTAGGGTTGAAAGGTTTTAGGGTTGGGGTCTAGTGTTTAATAAGTATTTATGTTTAAGTTTTAACATTTTTGGGTTTATATTTTAGTGTTTTAGGGCGTAAAACCCTTTTTAGGGTTTAGAATTTTAAGGTTTAGATTTTTAACCCTAAACCTTAAATTCTAAACCGTAAAATCCTATAAAATATTAAAACATTTTAAATTTTATTTTATATATTTTTTGTATTTTTAAATATTTATTTATCAGTTTTATTTAAATTTATGAAGAAATTAATTTGAGGAAAAAAATTAACTGGAATTTCAAAAATCTTGTGTATGCAAATGTAAAAAATTAATGAGTTTGTGTATTAATCTGGAAAAAAATTTCAGTTCGTATATTAATATGGTAACAAAAAAAGTTCGTGTATTTAAATAGCAATTTTTGTTGAATTGTTGTATTTTTTGGGTTTTTTCCAAAATTTAATAACTTATTCAAAAAAAGGAAAAAAACTTTACTGTCGTTTTTATGTACAACTACACGTACAACGAAGCATGTTGCTGAGGGCCTGAGTCACAGTCAGTCAGTCACACTTGTTTTCCACTCTTGATACATTTCCACTCTTGATACAACACACGATCCTCCTCTCAGAGTCACTTCCCCTCCTCTTTCTGGTACAAGTTCCTCTGATGTCTTATCCACTTAGCTTTTGCCAACTCATCACTCCGCTCCGTCTTCATCTTTGGCGCTTATCAGTTCCTAAGTAATCAGTAGAGTAGGAGAGAGTAATCTCTAGAATCGGAACAAAAGAAATGGATGGATAACACTTATATGCTTTTCATGCTGCTGTTTCTTGATTATATTTGGTTTAGATTCTGTGAAAAATGGATTGGGTTTGTTAAAGTATAATTGTTTTTCTATAATACCAAATTTTTTTCGGTTTAGACTGGTTTTTATATATTTGGGCTTTGTAGAATTTTCAATCTATTGAATTTTAGACTTGTTGGTTAACTGAATAAAAAAAAAAAAAAAAAAAAACCCAGTCTCTTCTTTTTTGGTGTTTCACGTAACAGAGCAGCTCTCTCTTCCTCTTCCTAACATTGTCGTCTCCTTCTTCTCTCTCTCTCACTCTCACTGTCGCAACTTCTCCTCCTCTATGTGTCTTGAAGCCTCCAGACCTGGCTCACCACTCCATCATCGCCATCTCTCCTCTTTTACACAACATCCATGACAACATACATCTCCAGAGAAGTTTTTCTGGCGATATATGAGGAACTGAAGTGACGAGCCACCAATCATCGCGAAGTTCTATGTCTCAGCTTTCCAGGAAGCTCAAGATCTCCTCAAATGGATTTGTGGTTAGAGAGATACAGCCGTTCTTCTCCAGAGTGTATTGTCTGTCCGGATCTGCGTCTTCCAGTTTCCTACAGCCCATTTGCACAGACAATTACCGACTAACCAGGAGGAACTACATGACGAGATACCCACAGTTGCGAAGGTCTTGATGTCAGCTTTGCAAGAAGCTAGAGATCATCGTGATCGAAATTACAGTGAAGACGTTGTTGCCGTTTTTCTCCAAGAGTTCAAGTCTATCCGCAGTAGCGCTTCTAATCCGCACAGACATCTTGCAAGACCGATTGCCAGACAACCGTGAAGAGCCACGAGACGCAAAGTATAACAAATCGAAGATGAAGAAGTAAGCTTTACACGGGGACAGGAATTAGCTCGATCGGGCTTCTGCTCAGAAAGATATTGGAGTTTTACTTCAGTGACTCATTACTGTCCAACCCAGTTTTTTAGGTGAGGACTTGTTCATGTCTTATCTCCTTTATATTGTGGTTACTTGTGAAGCAAGACTGTACAAGATCACTGTTTGTGTTGTTTGAGAATTGTTGCTGGTTGTTGTGTGATGGTTGATGAATTAACTTAAAATGTAATGATGTTTTGGTAGTTGGTTAAGTCTTGTGTGATGTGTGTCATAAGCATGATGAGTTAGAAGTGAATTACGAACATGAGCATGTGCATAAGAGTAAGGGAGTGCCCTTGAGATAGTGTCGAGCCCTTGGGAGGTGTGTCCTCGGGGTGAGATAGAGTTGAGCCCTTCGGAGGTGTGTCCTCAGGTTGAGATAAAATCGAACCATATGTGTTTGCGGGGGTGAGATTGTCGAGTATAGATATATGAGTAGCAATAGTGTTGGCCGGTATATATATATATATATATATATGAGTAGCCATAGTGTTGGCCGATATATCTATATAAGAAGCCATAGTGTTGGCCAATATATTTGTGTGGTGCATTGGCTTGTATGAGTAGTTGTCATGCATTGTAGGTTGTGTTGTTTAGTGGCCGGTGTAGTCTGGTGTATCTTGTTGCTATGTATGTTGGTAGATCTGGTGATTTTTGGCTCGCCCTCATTGAGTAATTTTGCGTTGCTCACCCCTCCTCCTCCCCTGTTTCAGGTTTAGGAGACTTGAATTTATTGATGTCGAGGTTTGTGTTTGTATTTTGAATTTGGCGCCGAGGTGATGATGTCTAATTGTTGTGATTCAAACTAGACTCGATGTTTAGTTTGCTATCTTAATGCTCGGCCTCCTGTGTTGTGTACCGGGGAGGTCGGGCGTTACACATCTTCTCTCAACTTTGTGAAAATTTAGGTCTAACATTCATTGGACCTCCAGTGTGTCTGCAATTAGAGACATGGGTGGTATAACATGATTACTATTATTGGACCTTCATGATCTCTGTGCAAGCTATTTTAAATCTACCACGTTGTCCAATAATACTAGTCAAATTACTCATGTCACCTTGAAATCACAGGCATTTGTTTCCATTTACTTTATTTTCAGCTCTAAGTTTAGCTCCAGAAACATGGTCATGGTTTTAGTGGCGGATACACTGATCACTAATCAATAAGTCTGATACCCTTTTAACGTCGATTGATGTTTATGGGCCTGAAGTGAGAAGGATATTGCTGACTCGCTTTTTGGGGCTCAACGTGAGGTTGCTGCTTCTTTTGGCTTTAACACAATTCTTCTTGAGAAATGCATCACTCGACAAACGCATATTGAAGAAGTCCAGGTAGTGGGTCAGTGAAATTTCGTATTCTGTTTCTTTTATGGAAGTGTAGAACCAAGACATATTATTACTTTAGCTTAAAGCTTTAACTTATGTTTTCAGTGCCATGTTCTGTTTAGGCTTATGTGAATTAAGCTATAATTTCTGGTATATTCCTGGAGAAACCATTTTTTTTTTCTCTTAGCATTTTCCTTTTATTTCTTTTAAATGCTTTTAGGTAAAAATATCAATGAGATGCAAAAAAAAAAAAAAATTTACTACCTAAAACAATGTGATAAAATTTGAATGCAATACTATGTCTTTGTGATCAAATCTACTATATAACACATAAGTAACACTCTCTATAACAATGCAAATGGCTCATTGTGAAAATAACACATGTCCTCATTTGGAATTAATAACACCTTAATTAAACAATGTTTGTCAGTAAAACTCAAAATGTATTTGTGTTACTCTTTAGGTCATAAAAACTCAAAAGTCGAAGCCACACAAATATTTATCAATAAACCTTTAAATTTTCTTATTTTTTTAACAACTTTGGATTTCATTAAATATGAGTTTACATGGAATCAATTACTAGTTGTTGGAAAATACAAACAGGTGGTATTATATATAAACAAAGAGGGGAATCCTGGCTTTGTCCTAAATGGGCTAACATATCAGCGCACTTCTTGTTGTTACGACCAGCGTAAGACACAGTGGCTAAATGAAACCGAGACATCCACCACCATATATCCAGCAAAAATGGTTCCAATTGTGCATTGCGATTCTGTTGATTAACTAGATTGACCATGTAGTTTGTAGAGCATGAAGTAAGGCAGAAGCTTCGGCTTGTAAAGCATTATTACAAGCCTTGTGGTTTGTGCTTCCTCCAACTAAGAAGTGACCTGTGTGATCCCGTACCAACCAACCAAGTCCAGTTGTAGTATGGTCGCCTTTGAAGCTCGCATCAAAATTGCATTTCAGAGATGCAAATGGCAGAGGGGACCATTGCGTGCACGCATTAGTACTATTGTGCTGCTGAAGAGTGATTGTCAAGTCATTAAGGTGGGCACCAATGGCGTCCGTCCAGGCTACAGTTCCAGCCATAGTTTTCCGCAAAATGGCATCCGGAGACCATTGTTTAACATTAAATATAAAATCATTTCGTGCTTTCCAGATATTCCAACATAAGAAAAATGGGAGCTGTTGTTCACCGAGACTGAATTGAGGATTTTGCATCGCCGTTAACATGGTTGAGATATTGTGCTCTAAACAGAGTTAACAGTAGTTGATTGAAATGGAGGGAATGCAGATTGTCGCCAGGCCTCTCGAGCAATAAAACATTGGAACAGAACATGATTTGTTGTTTCCGCAGTTTCACCACACCTCTTACATATTGGATTTATATCTATTCCCTGGGTAGAAAGATTATAGGCTGTGCTCAATGAAGACGAGAGTGCTCGCCAGAAAAAGTGTTGTTGTTTCGGTGGAATTTTTGTCTTCCATATGTTATGTTTGAGAGCCTTATTCCCCGGAGGAGGAATTGGAAGATCGTCCTCGTTGCTTGTAAGAAGCGCATAACCGGATTTGACGTTGTAGTCACCATCATTTGTGTAGTGCCATATTAATTTGTCCGGGAGGGCAGTATGTGGTATATGTATCCTCTGCACCATTTGAATGTCCTCTGGATCCATGAATTCCAGTTTCGTCTTATCCCACTGTGTATGTGACCATAAATCATTTATCTTGGCGATAGAGACCGGTAATGGTTGGATTGGGGGTCTCGGTGGGGAACTAGGTATCCAAGGAGCCGAAACAGGGGACTCTCCATCTCTTGTTTGGATATGTATGCCTGATTTGATGAGTTCCTTAACATGAAACAAAGATGTCCAACCATAGGAGGGCTTAGTACCCGGTCCAGCTTCAAGAAAGTCAGTATTCGGGTAGTAGCGACTTTTTAATGTTCGAGATAGGAGGTTGTTCGGGTGCTCTAAAGTTCGCCAAGCTTGTTTCTTAAGTAAAGCGGTATTAAACTTTTGTAAATCCTTGAAAACTAAGCCCCCATCTTGTTTGAGCCAAGTTAATTTCTTCCATGCCACCCAAGATATTTTTTGACGCTCGGATTTGGTTCCCCACCAAAATCTTGATAGCACACTATCAATTTCGTCACAAATTGTATTGGGGATCTTGAAGCAGTTCATCGAATAAACTAGCATGGAAAGAGCTACACCTTGAGTAATATTTCCTTCCCCGCATGAGAGAGTAGCTTATGGTACCAACCATTAGTGCGATCTTTAACACGAGAGACAAGATAGCGACACATATCACATTTGCGTCGTCCAAATTGCTCAGGAAGACCCAAGTATTTCTCGCATCCTCCAAGTGTGTGAATATTGAGTGTATGTTTAACGACGGTCTGTTGGTGTGGATAGACATAAGTACCAAAAGCAGTTGAGGACTTCTGATAGTTAATTTGTTGGCCGGAGTGAGCTCCATACATTTGTAAAATTGCGGAAAGGCGCAAGCTATCAGTCTTGTTGGCTTTGGAAAAAAAGAGTGAATCATCTGCAAAGAACAAATGATTTATATGTGGTCCATTATTGCTGATCTCTAGTCCTTGCAAACATCTGGTAACTTGTGCGTTATGAAGTTTTTGAGATAACATTTCCGCACAAAATAAGAAAAGATAAGGGGACAAAGGGTCACCCTGTCTGATGCCTTATTGAGGAGTTATGTGACCATAAGGAGACCCATTTATCATGACGGAATATGTAACCGAAGTAAGACATGACATTATCTTATTGACCCATTCTTGACAAAATCCGAGAGCTAGCATAGCTTGTTGCAAAAAGTTCCATTCAACCCTATCATAAGCTTTAAAAATATCTGTTTTGACCGCCATGTAGGTCTGAGCCTGGCGTTTACGAAATTTAAGTGAATGAAGAAGTTCATGTGCCAGAAGGACATTGTCGTTGATATGTCGTCCAGGTATAAAAGTTGTCTGTGTTTCAGATATGACTTCAGGGAGGATACGCTTGAGCCGTGCAATGATGATTTGGAGATAATTTTGTAAGCAACGTTACATAAGCTTACCGGTCAGAAGTCTTTTATGGATCGCGGATTGTCACCCTTGGGAATGAGAACAATATTGGTATGGTTTAGAGGAGCTTTGAACTGATTTGTAGCAAAAAACTCTTTGGTTTGTTTTGTTAGAGCAGGTCCGATTATATCCCAATATTGCTGAAAAAAGCTCTAGACATGCCACCAGGTCCTGGCGCGCGATCTGGGGCTATAGAAAAGACCGCTTCCTTGATTTCTAAATCAGTGACTGGTTGAGTAAGTGCTTCATTCAGTGAAGGTGTGACCTTCTTTTGAATATCATCAAAGTATCCAGACCATAGAGAATTGTGTTGGCTATGAAAAGTATTGTTGAAGTAGGATCTCGCAAGATCAGCAATGGCTTGTTCACCAACGATCGATTGGTCATTTTCATCGAGAAGAACAGAGAGTCTGTTGCGAGCTTTCCTTGTTTTCGCACAACCGTGAACAAAATTTATATTCAATGTCGCCCACTTTGAGCCAAGAGATGCGACTCTTTTGTTTCCAAAGGAGTTCTTCATCAAGGTACGCTCGGGCTAATTGACTTTGAAGCTCTGTAATCCGGGATGGAGGGATTGTTGGATCCGTGAAGCAATCTTCAAGTTGTCGCGATAATGGGTCTATAGCAACTTTGGAGTTAGTCTTATTTGATCGTTTCCATGGTGAGATATGGCGTCGACAATCCTTGATTTTGTTGTTAAGAGGAACGTGAGCAGAACTAGACATCCAACTATCTTTAATGACTTTGGTAAAGTCAGGATAGTTAGTCCATCTATTATCGAACTTGAACTGGCCACGACGTAAAGTGGTAGTTTGAGCTATGGAAATTGATGGGGATTAGTTTTCGCCCAAAATATTCCTGCAAGCACACAGACTCTCGTATTACTACTTAGGGATTAAATCCACAGGGAGCAAAGTGTACACAGTAGCAATCTCGATTTAACTTGAGCTAAGCAACAAAATAAGGGTTTTTGGTTTTTGATCGATCGAAGGAATTTACTCGATCGATCAATTAAAAATAGTTTTATATGAAATGCGAAATGAAATGAAATCAAATAAAAAGACAAATCAGAAGTTGTTGCAATTGTCGGATTTCAGAGAATTCTTATAGGTTTCATGGATTAAACTATTTAGGTTTTATAAGAAGATAAAGATCCGGTTAAGTAATCAAGTCAGTCGTAAATTAATCTTCATATTTTCATAGTAGTGATTAAACATGTCTAACATCCTAATTCACACAATAGTCACAAAGTGTAAACTAGGAAAGCAATAAGTTGTTTACATATCATTTAATACTAGTTCATACCAATCTCATTCATATTGTCAAAATGAAGAGATCAATATATAGCAATTTACATGGGGTGTCAAATCTAAGCAATCATGTAATAAATATAAATCCTACCTATCTGTCAAGTCATGTATAAACCTATTGAAAACTCTTAGCCCCAACAAAAGATCTACTCAAATATAATAGCAAAAACCATAGAATAAACCATAGAAATTAATATCATAAATAAATAGCAAAGGGTTTAGAAAACTTCTCCAAATCAGTATACAAGGAGTATAAAATCTTCTCCCTTACAATAACAAAACGAAATAACAAAGGAATTTCAAGGGAATATGAAAGAAAAGTGCTCTCTCTTGAGAATTTTGGTGAAAGAGAGGCACACCCTTCTCTGAGAAGAGAAGTCTCTTTATATAAAGAGGGAGGCACGACCAAGGGCTTCAATTAAGGGATAAGAGAACATCAGCTAAAGAGATTCACAATATTTGATATTATCTACTTCAGTCGATCGAATAAAATGGATATTCGATCGATAGCTATCCAAAAATATATTTGGGCCTTGATCGATCGATCCAATATGGCAATCGATCGATCGTTCTTCATTCATGTTCTTGAACTGCTTCACATCGAGACTGCACAATCTGGCTTCCGTAAAATCAGCATAACTCAAGATCTAACCGTTGGAATTGCTTCGTTCTACTTGCATTGGAAATCTGACTGCTTCATCTATCTTGTGTCAAAATCTTAGATCACTTTATGATGAGTAAGGTCTTCATCTAAGGCCAAACTTCTGAAGCGTGGAACTGATCCTCTTCACCAGTATTCAATATTAAGGGAATAACTTCTTGGTCGTTGGGACGAATGACTTGATTCCAAGCCCGTGTGATAGTTGACTCACTTGGCTGGATTGTATTCACTTCTCACTTCAATCCAAAATGTATAACATATTGATCTGGCCCCAAACATCTGGTGCTGAATTGCTGAAGTTGGAGAATAATGCCCATTTATGACCTAAAAACCTTATTTCCACAAAAACACTTTGAAAACATAAAATAGTGAAAACCATCACTTTTATCATGAAATCCTTTTGTTTTGTCATAAAAAGTAATTGAAATATATGGTAAAAGCGGTAAAATATCACCCCTATCAAATCCTCCAGACTTAGCTTTGTTCGTCCTCGAATAAACAACATGCTAAGAAGAAAAATAAGTTTGAAAAGGTAGGAACTCACTTACTTATATCACAACTTAGAGGCGCAGCTTCGTGATGGTCATCTCGACAATCCTGCCAAAAGTTCTCATCTCATACTCCCGCCACAACTCTCCCAACTAGTTCAACATGAATCTCAACCTACATATACCCTAAAGGTACCGAAATTCTGACTCTCTACATTCATTTATTTTGCGTGACCTTTCTTAGTGGAAAATATCAGCTAGGTAAAACAGGCTACATGTGTAATGAGAGGGGTCTAATATTTAGAGATGGGGCTAACGTGTTTAGGGTTTACCGTACTCAAGAGAATTACGATATGTTTGCAAAAATGCAAGAGAGATCGGACCGCTTGATGACACAGTTTCCCAATCATTCTCTCCTTAGCTCGGCTTGTTCCTCCCCTAGACTTAGATTCTTCAGAGGAATCTGAAGTCTTCTTGAACCTCCTCGTACTCCTTTAAACGTTTTCTACCTTTCTTCATTTTGATCCCTGATTTCCCTGACCTTTTTGATACAAGTATGGATCATAAAGCATCTATATATATTTTTTTTTGTGCAATGAAGCTTTCACCATAAGTAGCAAGGCACGAATTTTACCTTAATTTTGATGAAATGTTACCAGGGAAATCAGCCTTGACACCTTTTCTTTGAATCTCCATGCATGTATTACGAGCGTAGCATGCTCTTCGCCAGCCTTCATGAATGATTGGAAAACTGCGTTGGTCTCATCTCTCCGACCATTTTACACATACTGCATATAAGACAAGAAAGAAAAAGAGAATGCATGAAGTTTGAAAAGAGGTTAGGTTTATGGGTGTGGAACAACTTAAGATAAGTTGACCATTCAGGATCAGCAAAAGAGTGGTAAAGTGGATAAGAAGTCCTGAATGGATTTGTTTTCCCTAGACTAATACCTCTAGTAAGAAAGATTCAAATTCTGATTTTGGTTCAAATAAAAATAGAGTAAAAAATCAGAATTATTAAAGTACATGCAAACCGAGATGTGCTAAGAAAGCTTGAGTATGGGGTTTCTGAAATGAGTGCGTCAGGACAGTCTTGTAAAGATGGTCACTATGCCGCAGTCAAGTTGTGAGTAAGGTCTTTATTCCATCCTGAGATTTTTGAAAAATAAGGGCGAATTTTTTTTGCAAAAGCATTTTAAAACCGATTTAAAACCATTAAAAGATAGTAAAAAGAAACAAACGAGTTAAATAATGAGGAACACCCTCAGACTTGAATAACATCGTTCCTGATGTTGACAAGCTGTGAGAGCAAAATGGGAATGGAAATGGATTGAAATAGAAATGGTAGATGAAAATTACTTCATTAGCTTTCACATGAATCGAATGACCTCCCCTTTGTATTATTGATATGAAAAGGACTTTACAGAAAATAGGTGAAGATTATACCTGTTACGACATCAGTAGCTCATCATTTGTCGTATTGATTGGAGGATTTGTTCAATATTTTGGGTCTTCATCGATCGAACCAGACATGTGTTCGATCAAATCACAGAGTGAAAAGACTGAATTCTACCCGTCCTCCTTATTAGTATTGAAGTCTGCATCACATTTCTGAATCACCAGTTGATTCGAATCAGGTGGCCTCTTGTTTCCCAGTTGAACAGTAATGGGGTGCTATGAACAACAAGCAATCGATCGAATGTTGTAGAGGGAATTGATCGAATCTGCATCCTCTTGGTTTTATCTTTGAATCCTATTTTCCGGAGACACCAATAAAAACATTAAAATAAAATAAAAAAGTAAAACATACCAGTGGGTTGCCTCCCACTCAGCGCCTTTGTTTAAAGTCGTTAAGCTCGACTTTGCTAGAGATTTTCAGTCTCTAATTGGAGCGTTGTTCTTCAAGGAATCATGAGGTTTATGCTTGATGTCCAGCCTGCTCATATCCTTGTTCCTTGGCACCTCATTCTCGTGTATGTATTCATCATATCTTGGAAAAACGCTTTTGAGAAATATAATTATTTCGTCCACCTTCTCATCGATAGATTCTAACTTCTTCGCCTCTAGATGGATCATGGCTTTGAACTTAGATTGAGGTCTTTTACGCTTCGCCTTCTTCCTCTTAGACATAGGTGGTTGAATGTCTTCTCTTGGTGCATTAGGAGCATCTTTCTCATAGATGTTTTGGACCTTTGGCTTGTTGCTTCTTGGATCTTCTTGCTTGTGTGGCCTCCTTTGAGTCGACCGTTTCATTCCATCTTCAGGTACTTGAGGTGAATGTGGGGGTCGGAATCCACCCCCGAAGATTGATAGCATAAAACGGTCAACGGCTATGACCCACGACTCGGGTATCCGTCCCCGTCATCGAACATCTCAACGCTCGATGAAACATTCTCCGATCCTCGACCGACTTAGAGGTTCAAGATACGACCGTCATGGGTCTCGGCCATAACTTTGGTAGGGGTCTTGCTAGCCAAGTTCAATTTGGGTCCGTACGAACCATCGGAGACTAATCGGCACGACACGATCCATGCTCGAATGCACGGATCAGTCCACAACAAGATCGGAGGAGTCGCAAGCCACGACCACCAAGCGTGGCCCATGGGCCATAGTCCTCATGTGGCTCGCGGGCCACAGAGCTTGATTTGGCTCGCTAGCCATGGACCCTTCCATTGCTCGCGGGCCACGATCCTCCGACCTTCCTTCAATCCGTCCGATTCATCGATAGTCCATCCGACCCGTCCGGGTACTCATCGATGGTCCTTCCGATGACACGACTCGTGGACCACGACAAAGAAGAGGCTCGCAGGCCAGATGGAGATGAACGAAACGGGGGTCCACGCCAGAGTATCAACATGATCATAGGCGGTTCACAATTATGCATGGACACCGTCTCCTCCATCAAGGCTTTCCAG
>OVAP01002491.1:0-19284 GCA_900406295.1 Aurinia saxatilis
TGTGGATAGCGAAAGGCTTGAAAGCTAGACCACAATCTAGTCCGTTCAAATACGGACAGTGTCGATCGACACTGATGTGGTATCGATCGACACCCGTCGGACAAAATCTAAGGAAACCTTCACTCTAGAACATAAACAATCCTATCTAGCAAATCCAACTCTCGCTGAGACTTACTAGCTTAGTTTATAATCCTAGAAAGACCAAATNGGGTTTTAGAAAATCTTCTCCCAAAACTCTCTCAAAATAAAAATAAAGCATAAGCCTAAACAATGGCTGTAGAAAAGTATTTATAGGGTCTAGGACGAATTTTAGGTTTAGAGAATTTTCATAAAAGATTTAAGAAAATCCTGATCTTGAGATTTGGGAATATTTCCTTTTCTGCCCTCCGGAATAATATGTCTTCAATAAAACCGTCATGTCTCCTCAACCATTAATCAGAATGAGTTGAAACCACGGCCAAAGTGAACTTAACGCAATTTTCTATGTCGTATCAAAATTTGAGATTAAAATTCCTTCGGGAAGACCTTCGTCTGACATAATCTTTAAGGAACTTCGGACTGCTTCTGCATTGTCATTCCATTTATTTGTTTCCTTTGCTCCATAATTCCTCCATAATTCACCAAAAGCCCCAAATTCGTCCATGTACCTAAAGTAACTTATTTGGACTCTAATAATAATATATAGACTCTAAAATATAAATAATTATATGTTTATTATAATAAAAACCGGTAAAATAGAAGATATATCACTTTGGAGTAAATGGGCCCCCGTTCTGAGATCCTTCACCTGAAAGGAAGCCGGAAAGAATTCAATAGACACACGGTTAGCATTTCACAATCGATATACTGATATCAGATTCTTTTGAATGTCAGGTACATAGAGAACGTCGTGAAGAGAAAGCGATTGATTGTGTAAAGGAAGATGAACCAAACCAGTGTGTGTGTGATGGGAAGCCCCTTACCATCACCAATGAACACTTCCTCACCTCCATTATAGGGCTGGTGGAAAGAGAGATTTGCCAAATCTGAGGCGATGTGGTGAGTGGCACCAGAGTCTAGTAGCCACGGGTTTGCTGGTGATTGGTTTGCAGTAGTGAGATGAGCACGCGGTTGTGACTGCCACGGATCCATAAGAGGAGGTTGTGGAGAGGAGGCAACAGAAGCATTTGAGAGGAGCTGGTTGCAGCGCTTGGCAGTATGACCAGTGACACAACACCACTGACATTTACCACGGTAAGGGCGTGATGTAGTATTTGATTGATTATGTAATGTTTGTGATGACTGAGTCTGCCAGTTTTGATTGCCTCTAGAGTTTGGTTTGTGCTGGTAGCGAGAAGAGTTGTTCCCGGAATTGTTGCCTCGATGATGAGTAGGATTTGCGGATATGGGATGCATTGTGGTGTTGGTGGCAGCAACGGTGAGCAAATCTGTTTCTTGATTGATCAGACGCTCATGAATCTCAGTAAGAGATGGGGAAGTCTCACGACCTTGAATTTGGAGCATAACAGATTTGTAGTCATCGGACAGACCTTTGCTGATGTAATCAATCTGGTCTTCATGGCCTATGGCATTGCCTAAAAGAGCTAGGTGCTCAAATCGGGTTGTGAATCCCTGAAAATATTCAGTGATGGACTTGGTTCCTTTTGTTCAGGTTTCGAGTTGCCTCTTGAGTTGACGAATGTGAGCTCGTGAAGGACAGGCATATGTGTTTGTGAGCCGAGTCCAGATCTCTGCAGCGGTTGTGGTGGTGGTGAGCAGCGGTTGAAGAGAGATGGTGATGGCACCAAGTAAGGCGCTATAGATGAGCTTGTCTTGTCGCTTGTATGCTGTGTAAGCGTTATTGGTAGTGACAACATCATTTATGGTGAGAGTCGGAGGAGGAGTAACCGTGGATCCATCAAGATGGTCAGCAAGACCATAACCATCCAGTAAAGCGTGTACTTGGATGCTCCATACAATGAAGTTGGAAGCATTAAGCTTGGTGGCATTTGACATGTTGATATGAAGAAGTGAGGGAGAGTCAGAGACAGAGATGGTTTCTGTTGACTCGTTAGAGGCCATGAGAGCAAAAGGAAGAAGAAAAAGAAAAAAAAACAGAGGAAAGAGTAAGAACAGAAATGTGGCGGCCTTTGTATCTTTAGGTCTAGATATCAAAGGCTTTGATACCATATAATGTTATAATGTATTGTGTTATATTCAGAATAGGGAATTACAGACGTATATATACAAACAGCAATGAGTTGTACAAGGAAAGCTAATCACTGTGCAATCAAGTGAATCAATCATCATAACTCCAAATCAATTTGACCGTAATCATATGCGTAATAGGAGAGGGGCTGTCGGGAGGGTGTTGTGGCTTCAAGCTAGAGATCGTCGATGGTTGGTGTGTGGTTTTGGCGGGCTTTGGCCGGCGGAAGGGAGGGAGATGACTCGGCGGCGACATGGCGGTGAGGAGCGGGGGTCATAGTGTGTACGGGAGGAGTATCACGGAGGCCATTGCCGAAGGAGTGTGGATCTCATCAAACAGCTGCTTAAGGGGGCTGTTGGCGGCTTACCTCGGGTCTTGAACCAGGGAGAGTGTTTGGAGATTAGGGTGAACTCTATAAATTCTACTTTTATTAATATGGCTAAATGCTTAGTCGATTATAATAGAGAGTTAGATCAGAGGCAAAACGATTATCAATTCACGACACAAAGCTAAAAAGAATAGATCTCAACATGAATAAGACTCGCTCAAAATTTTGAAGAAAGACATGTAAATTATTCAATTATTCACTAAGATCATGAGTAAAACCTATAAAATAAACCCACATGAAACCAAACTAACCCTTGAAAAATCAAGCTAATTAACTTTTAGAACGTCAAATCAGTCATGAAATTTAGTATTTTATTTTTTAAGTACATTATTAATTCTCTCTGCGGCTCCAGTGGTTTCTTCGGTTTCTGCGGCTACTACAGTTCCTATAGCACATAGCTACAAAGGGGCTATCCTACAACCTACCACCACAGAATCACATGGTCCTCGTGCAAAGAGGGCTCTTGAATTTTCGGGTCAAACCGATACATCCCCTGATGTAGTAGACAAGGACAAAGCATGCAATTATCAACAGGTTCAGTATGGTGACAAGTATGGCAGAAGTTACAACAAATATGTGAAAGAGAAGAAAGGGAAAAGAGATCACTCTTCATGAGAGTCCTCACGATCATGTAATTGGAATTATGGTTCTGAAGCTTAATCTCGATACAGGCCTAAACCCGACACTCATCAGCGGATTGGGTCTCTTTCGGTGGAAGAAATGCAGCTGATTGAAGAATTGCGGAAACAAAAATCTCTTAAATCAGATCCTGAACTTGAGACTAGTGCTACTGAACCTGGGGAATTTATCCCTCCATGAAACTTGGAGGCAAAGGAAGTTAAGGCAATGGTTACTGATACTGTATCGACGGCTCCAACCATTGCCGTGGCACAACCGGTGGAACAGCAGGTGGCACAACCTGTCGACAGTGTTGCAATCACTGATTTGGCCCTCCATGAGACTATTGGGTCAGATTTTGAAGCCTTTCTAAAGAATGATACTCTTGCAGTCATTCATGAAGACACCAAAATGGTTCTGGGAGCTGATACACACGCGGCTCTCACCATCGAAGAGATGGATTGTGTTATTGAGGAACCTAGCATTGTGGAGTCTGATGCGTCCACTGTCGATGATCCAGAAATTCTGGCTTCTTATACACAATTGGGTATTGATAAAGGTAAAGGGGTGGTCAGGAAAAAACCGGTAAAACCAAATTTTACTCTTCCGGGTACAAGTTCAAAGAAACTTATTATGCAAGGCATAACCTCGCCACACAAAGGACAGGGAGCACGGACTGGGTGAAGATAGGTGAAGGTCTCTACACTGGTCCGGGATCAACCAAGGCTGGGCCGGGTTTGATCGACAATTTCCCATCTAAAAAGCAAGGTTGATTTATGGGGGTTTTTTAGTTGGAACTGTCAAGGGTTAGGAAACTGATTGACAATAAGATATCTTTGGGAATTATGGAGGAGATACAAGCAGGATTTTTTGTTTCTCTCCGAAACGAAAAATGATTTTACTTTTTTAGAGAATTTTCAGTTACACTTTGGTTTTAATAATTTGTTCACGGTTGATCCGTATGGATGTAGTGGTGGTCTTGCTTTATTTTATAATAATGAATTTGATGTCAAAATACTATTCTCTAATAATAGAATTATTGATATTCAAGCAACGATCAAAGGCAAAATTGTTTATCTTTCTTTTATTTATGGTGATCCCGTTGCAAAATACCGGGATCAAGTGTGAGAACGCTAAACACGCTTTACTCTCTCGCGTGATGCGCCTTGGTTTTTAATCGGGGATTTTAATGAGTTAACTGGTAACCATGAAAAACAAGGTGGTGCTTTACGGCCAGCATCCTCATTTACTCCTCTTAATTTGATGATTGACACGTATGGTTTGCTGGAATTTCCTTGTTTGGGTAATCAATGGTCCTGGCGGGGTCGATGACACAAGGCGGTTATTTGATGCCGTTTAGACCGAGCATTGGCCAATGGCGACTGGCACACTTGATTCTCCTTGTCCTTTGTCAACTATCTTGAAATGAATGGATCAGATCATCGACCGATTCTCGCTACAATTGACAATAAGGTCCCTCGGGGCCGTAAGCAATTTAGGTTCGATAAGCGGTGGATTTGGCAGTCGGAGCTTAGCGATATAATCGCTGATGGATGGAATGGTAGAGTGGATTCCGGGTCCTCCCCTTTTATGGATAAAATTATAAACTGTCGTCAGAAAATCTCCAAGTGGCGGAAAGATTCGGTTGAAAAAGATAGTGAGAAAATCGGAGAACTCCAATTGTTGGTTGAAACGATTCAGAGTGATGACACAAGGCCACATGAGGACCTTGTGGAAGGGAAGCTTCAGCTTACAGAAGCTTATAAAGATAAAGAGTTATACTGGAAACAAAAATGACGGAACTTATGGTTAAAAGAGGGGGACCATAATACTAAATATTTTCATTCCGAGGCCAAACAGCGTCGGGCCCGTAATCGCATTATAGGGTTAACTAATCCCTCGGGTTCCAGGGTAACTTCTGAGAAGGATATTGAGGATGTCGCTGTTGATTATTTTACTGACATCTTTTCGACCACCTCACCGGTTAGTCTCGATGACATCTTGAGTGAGGTTCCATCTTTCATTACAAGGGACATGAATGCTTTCCTAACGGCCCATGCCTCAGAGGAAGAAATCCGTAAGGTCCTTTTTATGATGCATCCCGAGAAAGCACCCGGTCCGGACGGCATGACAGCCTTATTTTACCAGACTTCCTAGTCTACGGTTAAAATGGACATTGTCAATCTAGTGAATAATTTTTTGCAGACGAGACAATTCGACCCTCTTTGAATATGACTAATATTTGTCTTATCCCTAAAACTGAAAGACCAACGCGGGTTTCGGAGTTCAAGCCTATTAGTCTTTGTAACGTGGGATATAAAATTATCTCCAAATTTCTTACTGAGCGTTTGAAATTAATTCTTCCACAATTAATTTCAGAAACTCAATCAGCCTTTGTCTCTGGTCATTTAATCTCGGATAACATCCTTCTCGCGCAGGAGATATTTCATGCCTTGCGAACTAATAACTCTTGTAAACAAATGTTTATGGCTATAAAAACATATATGAGCAAGGCGTTTGATAGAGTGGAATGGATTTTTATCTAGCAACTTTTATTGAATATGGGGTTTGCTTGATTATGGGTGCAATGGATAATGGGGTGTATTACGTCAGTCACCTACCAGCTGCTCATTAATGGCCAACCACATGGCATCATCACTCCCAAAAGGGGACTGCAGCAAGGCAACCCTTTATCACCCTCTCTTTTCATTTTATGTACGGAGGCTTTGATTGTAAATATTAGGAAACTTGAGCGAGAGAAAAAGCTTACAGGTCTTAAAGTGGCTCGAACTAGCCCTCCCATTTCGCATCTTCTTTTTGCCGATGATAGTCTCTTCTTCTGTCAAACCTCCATTGAGGAATGCTCGGCAATTTTAGGCCTCCTAAAGGAATACGAAATATTATCGGGACAGCAAATTAACTTTGATAAATCTTCGGTTCAATTTGGTCACAAGGTTGCGCTCGAGGTGCGCGAGGCCACACAAACACTTCTGGGCAATCCTCAAATAGGAGGAATGGGTACATATTTCGGATTGTCGGAGAGCCTGGGTGGTCCAAAAACAAAGGTCTTCGCCTTTGTTAAAGAAAAGGTTCAAAGTAGAGTTAATGGTTGGTCCTCTAAACTCTTTTCCAATGTGGGCAAAGAGGTTTTGTTAAAATCGGTTGCTACGGTTGTCTCGAATTATACCATGCAATGTTTTCGTCTTCCCAAAGCAATTACACCCAACCTCACTAGTGGCATTGCTAAATTTTGGTGGGGGCCCAACGGGCAACGTGGGATCCACTGGCTCTCATTAGACAAGTTATGTAAGGATAAGTTGGATAGGGCTGGGTTTCCACTACATTGAGGATTTCAATACGGCATTACTAGCAATGCAATTATGGAGACTAATTAATCATCCCACGTCTCTCTTTGCACAGGTCTTTAAGGGCTGGTATTTAGGAACACAAATCCACTTGACTCGATCAAGGTTTCAAATCCTTCGTATGGGTGGCATAGTATAATCGCGGCTCAATCTTAGGTTAAGGCTGGCTCGATCATAATAGTTGGGGCTGGCAATTCGGTTTCTGTTTGGAATGACCCTTGGATACCCGACCCTTCACCACGACCAGCCGTTTGTCAAGGGAAAAATTGTTACCCCAACCTTATGGTCAATCATTTAGTAGATCCCCTCACTCATACTTGGAAATTGGATCTACTAAATGTGATAATGGTCCTAGAACTCATTCCTTATATCCGCAGTAGAATTACACCCAATCGGGAATTTATACTGTTAAATACGGTTATCAAATCTTGTCGAAAGGGCCGTTATCTAAGCATGTGGATCGTTCTTTTGGCCCACATATTACAGATTTACAAGCATTTGCCTGAAAATTACACTATCCGCCCAAGCAAAACACTTTGTTTGGCAGGTTATAATATGGTGCTTGTCGGTTACTGCACGGCTTCGAAGACGGAGAGTCCCAAGTGATGGTACTTATCCTCGTTGCGGTGCAGAATCGGAAACCATTAATCATGCGTTATTTGAATGCCCACCATCGTTGCAATCTTGGGCCTTGTCGAAAACTCCATCTCCTCCACGGATTTTTCCCGGGCCTTCGGTTTTTTCTAATTTTGATTATTTATTCTGGCGTCTTCCGACAGATTCGGTAGGCAAGGCTTTTCCCTGGACTCTTTGGTATATTTGGAAAGCACGGAATGACAAATCCTTTTGAGACTTTGATTGGGATCCTCATGAAGGTGTTCAATTGGGAGAAGTGGAAGCTCTCACTTGGGAATGTGCTCAGGGTGCGGACCATAGTGGGGATATCCCTGTGTCTCCAATACTAGGATCGCCACACTTATGTTACTTTGATGGCTCCTGGTCCGCCGCCGAGAATCTTTCGGGTTTGGGCTGGTTCCACAGCGACTGCGACACAGGCGTACTTATGGGAGCTCGTAATGTTCGACGCAGTCAATCCCCTCTACACACCGAAGTGGAAGCTCTGCTCTGGGCTATGGTGAGCATGATTAAGCAACACAAGCTTAGCGTCTCTTTCGCCACAGACTCGCTGTGTGTACCGAAATTCACACAACCACAAACTTGTATAAACAAAACTTTTAAGGGATCGTCGACTATCTTTTTGTTTAAATCACTTACAAATATGAGAAAGGAGAAAGCAAAGAGAACGGAGAGAATTTAAAGACAGAAAACAGAACAGAAGAAAAAATAAACGGAAGACAGAAAATATAGATGAACACAAATTTTATTGCTAGAGCTCTCTAGGTCGAGAGGTTTTGAGATGTGAAAAGATACATTATGATTTATGACTAGCAAAGTATTTATACTATAAGCTAAACCGTCCTAGGTCATCGGGCTTTTCATGGGCCACCTTCCATTTCTTGCAGACAGCTTCTTCGATAGTTTTCTTTTCTCCAATGTGAATCTAAAAACTTCCTTTTGTCGTAGAACAGAAGACTTCCTTTTTCGTAGATTCACCTTCGATCCTTCTCGAATCTTCTAGAATAACAGTGAGTAATCTGTCTGAAAGGCTTGGCTTGGATATCAACCCATGATGGAATATCGAACCTTTTAGCTTGTCGAGAGTGTAGTCGGACACGTAGGTCGTATTTCGTGATAGTGTAAGTTAATGTTACTTCATGGATCACATGTTCTCGTTGGAACTAAGTACTTGGCTTGATTGATCCACGGAATGGCATTGAGCCTCGATTATTGACGTTGTTCGGCGACCACGGCATTTTCTCGGGTCGCGGTATTTGCCTTAGAGAAAGAAGAGGCGAGCTACGGTGGTGGTTGGGTCACGGAACGTATGCTCAGGGACAAACCGCAACCTGGACTTGGTCCGTGGGTCGCGGGACTCGTGTTCGGAGACAAGTCGCGACCCGGACTTGGTCTATGGGTCGAGGAACTCATCTGGGTATCATATCCGTGAGTTGTGCCCATCGTTGGGTCGCGGGAGGCTTGTTGATGGACACACGCGAGCCGTAAGTATCCTCGGGTCGCGGGTTGAAATGCTTGTAGTCGAAGGGCGAGCTACGAGGCTGCTTGGGTCGCGGGAAGACACTCCCGACATGAAGTGGCGAGCTGCATGGATTATCCGGGCCGCAGAAGCAAGCTTCTTGGAAGAACGTGTGACCCAAGACTCGTCCGGGTCGCGGGACGAACTAGAGAGGAGAAAGTCGCGAACCAAAGAGGGTTCGTAAGTCGAAGGTTGGTTCTCCGACCTTATCGTGACTCTCTCCATGCATCGTAAGACTTATGATTGATCCTCGACGAGTGGTTGTATAAAGTCATTGATCACAATAGTTTTCGATGACTTTGAACGATCTACGATACAGGCCATGTTCGTTTCTCAAGTTAAAAGCTCAATCTAGACTAAAGTTTGGTTGTTGTTCGTTTAAGTTCATTTTGAAAAATCTAGATTGAACAGTTGGATTGAATATTAACTCAATCTAGACTTTTTAGCTCGGTTTGGATTGAATGAGTTTGGATGGAACAACTCCATTCAAAACACACAAAGTCTATTTTACCCACATTTAAATTAAAATTATATAACTATCAAAATGTTAAATTACTCAATAATCCATCAACAATATTTTCTACTAAAAAACCAGAAACGAGATTTTCCCCCAAAAAACACGTAAATAATTTTTTCCACAAAAACATGAAAATAATTTTTTTCCGCAAAAACACGGAATAAAGTTTTTTTCCCACAAAACCGAGTTTTCACGCCAAAAAAACACAAAAAGACAGAAATGATTTTTTCCAAAAAAACACGGGAACGAGTTTTTCTGAAAAAAATGGAAACGAGTTTTTTCTATAAAAACACGGAAACGAGTTTTTCCACAAAAATACGGAAACGAGTTTTTCCCAAAGTCACGAAAACAAAACTTTCCGTAAAAACACGAAATTAAGTTTTTCCACAAAAACACGGAATAAAGTTTTCCTGCAAACACGAGTTTTTCCACAAAAACCGAGTGTTTCCCGCCAAAACCGAGTTTTCCCGCTAAAACCGAGTTTTTACAGCCAAAACTGAAATTTTCCGCAAAACCCGAGTTTTTCTGCAAAAATCGAGTTTTCCCGCAAAAAACGAGTTTTACCCGCCAAAACCGAGTTTTCCCGCCAAACGGAGTTTTTCCGCCATGAACTGAGTTTTTCCGCAAAAATCGAGTTTTTCCGCCAAAGCTGAATTTTCCCGCAAAAACCGAGTTATTCCGCCAAAACTGAATTTTCTTGCGAAAACCGAGTTTTCTCGCAAAAAACGAGTTTTTTCGCAAAACCCGTGTTTTCAGTCAACACCGAGTTTTCCCGCCAAAACCGAGTTTTTCCGCAAAAACCAAGTTTTCCCACAAAAAATCCAGTTTTTCGGCAAAAACCTAATTTTCCCACCAAAACCGAATCTTCTCGCGAAAAAGTAAAAACACAAAACGAGTTTTTGCGCCAAAAACATAAAACACGGAAACGTGTTTTCCCCAATATCGAGTTTTCCCGCAAAAACGCAGTAACACTAAAAATCATAGACAATAAAAACAAGTTAAATATATTTTATTAAAAAAAAAATTGATAATTATTTAATTACAAAACTAAATTTAAATCATAGAATAACTATTAATATACACTCATGACCAAACTCACAAACAAACAACATTTCATCTAGATTGAGCATCCAAATTGAATAACAAGATTGAGAAACAAACATCATCTGGATGCTCAATCCAAATGCTCCATCCATATTGAACTTCCAGATTGAGAAACGAACAGGGCCTTAGTCATTTTCATGCTATCAATCTTGAAGGGTGGAATCCGATCCCCACACTCGCAGGAGCTCGTTAAGATGGTCTCTTCTCTTAAGGATTGGCCCGCCTTCTAGGTCTACATGGAGGACGTCATGCGATTAAAGAGTAATTTCTCCAGCTTCTCGTTGTGTTATGTACCCCATAGCTGCAATACCAAAGCAGATGATGCCCTTGCACGCAGTGCCATAATTTAGTCATCAGTTATGTTAGTGATGTACCACCGGCTTGGCTTTCCCATCCGGTCTAATCTATTTTATAAATGATGTCGACAAAAAAAAAAAAGTACATTAATAATTTATAAAGACTGAACAAACAAAACTCCTATACTATTTTTTAAAAAATAGATGAAGAACAAAAAATACAATGGCATATATGTACCTTAAGTCAATTTAAGTATACATTTTACAAAGAAAAGTCATGCAATTAAAAGTTAAAGTCTAAGAAGTTCGTCTAAAAATGCAACCTATATCAATATCCAATGTTTAATATATAAATAAAATAAATAAAAAGAAACCAATTATGGATCTTATTCTGAAGTTTATCACACACAACTTGGTGCTCACCATGGGGAATAAATTCCTTCCTTAAAGCAGAATCTCATTCTCATATGACCGAAAGACGAAGAAGCTTCCACCAAGGCTTATGGAAAGAAAGAAGGTTCTTAGGAAGAGGGCAAACAAAGACAAATAAAAGGTCTAGCTTGAACTGGCTCACAATGAACCATTACTCCCTATATCCAGCATCTGAGAACTCGTCTACATCCATGGCTCTATCTTAACATCGCTAAATTGGTTATGGATGATAATTATGGCATCAGTATCCCATGGTCTCCCAGGTATGAGCAACCTCCGCTAATAGTTTGAGACATGTTGGAGCAAAAATAAAGTCCCATGAACTCAGTAACAAAGGCTCAACCTCCACGTCAAGAGCAATGTTGTCGTACGAAGGCTGAACCTTCGAGATGAAGCGGAAAGGAAAAATTTTCAGATCGGTGAATCCAAATACTCACCATCTTAAGGGGCATAACCAGATAAGGAGCTGAATGTACCTCACTAGCATTAGGGCCTCGAGGAGTCCTCCTCTTCTTCTACAGTGGTTGAGGATCCTCCTTAATATCATCCTCATCAAGAAGGGCACTGCGAGGGGAAGGAAGGAGTGGAACCGCAAAGAAGACATCAACATTGGGAAGTTCTATATATAAAATGTTGCCCTTAAACTAATCAGTTCAAATGCACTTGGGAAGTTCTCAGGTCAATCTGAAATTGAAGATTATGAAACTGTTAGGAATTCTATGAAGAAACAATAGAAATTGAAACACTCATGTAAAATCAATGAACTATTGTTGCGAAGATTATCTCCGTCAATTTTTGTTTGTCATCGTTGGGCCACAACTGGCTGGCCCATTAGCCAAATTCTTACATAATATAGGCAATGAGACTTGATCCCGGGTGTGATGGTGTCTAGTCTTAGTGGACTTACCACCTGCCACTTGATATACCTCATATTTTACCGGTTTTTATCATAATAAATATATAATTATTTATGTTTAGAGTCTATATATTATTATTAGAGTCCAAGTGAGTTATTTTAGGTGCATGGACGAGGTTTTAGAGCTTGGGAAGGATCTAGAAGAATTATGGAGCAAAATGGAGCTTAAGAAGACAAATTAAGGAAACGAAGAAAAATGGAAAGAAAACAGAGGAGGTGTCGATCGACACCACCTTGGTGTCGATCAACACCATGCGGAGAAAGTTTATGATTTCCTTAAATCTCAAGATAAAGATTTTCCTTAATCTTTTATGTTAGTTCTCTAAACATAAAATCCGTCATAGTCCCAATAAATACTTCTTTACAGTCATTGTTTAGGCTCATGCTTTATTTTATCTTTAAGAGTTTTTGTAAGGGAGATTTCTTAGACCCTATTTGTTTATCTTATTGCATGCTCTTTTCAATTGATTGTAGATTTAGGTTGAACCTTTAATTCTTCCTCTAGATTAAGATTAATGCTAGCTCTTGATTGATCACCTAGAGTCTAGATCATAGGTAGTTATTATACATGGAAGAGTTAGTAATTGCTGGAACAAATCTTAGTAGGAGTAGATTATCTATTCACAAAGGAATTTGGCTTTAGATAATCTATGAACAATTGAACCTAGGTTTAATGCATGATTAATCCTTTAGAACTCACAAATGAATTTGGTTTTCTAGGTCTTAATCATAGACTGCATACTCAATGGAAGTTGGTATGTACTACATTAGGTTTTCATTGGTGTCGATCGACACTCGACGCGTCTGGTTGCTGTTTTGAGTCTAAATCTGAAGTCCCAAAAGCCTAACCCTGCCATTAATTGTTTAAAACCCCCAAATCTGTTAGTGATTGATAATTAGTAGTTTAAAACCCCTGTCCTAGAATTTATTTAGAGTTTATTAATTAGTTTGCAATACTTTGGTCTTTGTGGATTCGATCCCTAAGTACTACATCGCTTTAGCTGTGCTCTTGCGGTTAAATACAAAGGGTAAACTTTTGTGTATCACCACTAAACTAAGGTCACTTCACAAGACTATCTATGTCTTAATCCTAAAATTCTGAATTTAAAAAAAAAACTCAAACGGTTAAGACAACCAGTTTCATTTTTCTCATTTGATTAAAGTTTTGGTATGTTATTACCAAAGACGCCATTTTGGTATGTTAGTCATGTGACTGCTTCTGAAAACTACTCATTATATAATATGACAATCCATCTTTAATCCTTAAAAATCTCTAAGCATAACGAGAAAACTACTCAGACATGGTAATTGAAACAATCATCATGAATAAATGAGTATGCATAAAAAGAGATATCAATCGATAAAAGAGGGGTCATAGCTCTTATATCATATGAACATAGTCTCAAAATTCTTCTCCCTAAAGATTTGGTACAAATTCTTCTCCCATAATAATACAGTTTTTCAGATTTTGTATTAAGATATCTGTCTTAGGTCTTAACATGCAAAATAAAAGATATCTTAATACAAAGTCTGAAAAACTGTATTTATAAAGCTACAATACAAATTGGGTCTCTGGCAACTTTCTGGAAATCTTTGGGGCCATTGCTATTTATTCAAAAACAAAAGTTTCGGAGGAAGAGGGGTGTCGATCAAGACCATGCCGAATACGGGTGCAGACTTCTTCATTCTTGTTTGTACATCATTTGTGTGGAACCAGAAAATTACACAATCAATTTTTTAGGGAGATTTAGATGGATCCGAAGTTTCTACTTATGAATGAAGAAAAAGAAAAGATAAAAAAAGAATGAATTTATTAACTGATCGAAAAATTTGTTACAATACAAAGTTCTTCCTATCTCGTGAAGCTTAGGGTTTCTTAGCTAGAAAGAAATAGTTTAAATTTCTAAGCCTAGATCTCCTTATATAGTCTAGTGAACTACCTCTCGAGAGGTTGGTTTTTATTCTTCCCCGATTACTTCTTGATTTGTCTTTACCATTTGGGTGGTTTGCCAATCTCTGGGCTGCAAAAATAGAGACGAGCCAACCCACCATTTGAGGTACATAAATGGGTTTTGAATAGGAATTGGTCCAAACACGCTTAAGGCGGCCTTCTCCTTGGGTTCGCTTGTTTCTCTAGCCCAGTAGGCAACCATGAAATGTTGGAGTTCACTCCATGGTTCACTCCTTCTGCTAGCCTAAAGGCAGAATTTATACATATTTAATCGCTCGATTCATACCTTGATGGGCGGACAAGAGGCGAAGAAGACTCACCTGTGGTCACTTACTTCATGTCTCGATGGCCAACCAAGAGACAAACAAGATGTGAGCGTGATAGCTCATTCATGTCATAAACAAGCTACCACTCCTTTGTGGACGAGAATTCACACAACCAAAACTTATCTACAAAACCTTTAGGGAACGTGGACTCTCTATTTATGAATTGCTTGAAAGAAGGAAAGCAAAAACAGTTGTCGAAAGTAGGGTCGTCTTATTAATTAATAGTAAGTTCTCTTGCAGCCACAAAACTTTAGCAGCCACAAAACTTTAGCGTGCCAAAGTTGTAGAAAGTAAAAGATGATAGAAGACCTAAGACTCTAGATCCTATTTATACTCCTAACTAAACCGCCTTAGAGTTGAGGCTTTTCCTTTTTATTGTGGGATGCCATCCATTTCCTTGTTGATAAACTTTAGGATGATTTTTCGTTTCTTTGGGCCATTTCCTGATATGCTCTAGGAAGATTTTCTATTCGTCGGTAGTTTAAAGAAAAACTTGATTTTTCGTGGCAACAATCTCGAATCTTATAGACCATTGAGAGATGGAGTTCTCAAAAACAAACAAAAAACCAAGCATAAATACCAATGTATACAACTTAGGGATCATCATTCTAAAGCTTTTGAGGGGTGAGGAATCTCTAAGAGAACAGAAGAACCGGATGGGTTGTGTTGATTGGGAAGGAACCATGGACTAATGAAGTACTGTTGAGTTGGTTATATAATATGATTCGATTATTCTTTAAATTTGGTTAAAATAAATTTTGAATTTACTTATTTTATGTGATTTTAATGTTGGGTATTTTTTAGTTAATTTGCTGATTTCCATGGGAGTATTAAGAAGCGTATACCTTTTCAGTATCATATAATCTTGCATTTTCTTCATCTAAGTTGTCTTGACCTGTTGTCCAATAGGTTAACAGTTTAATCAGTCCAATCTTAAAAGTACTTGAAGACTCACGTAATTTCATTATTATTTTTTTCTCACTCACACCCAACCAACTAAAATCTGATTCAACCAATAATATTTTTTCTCTTTTCTTTTCCTTGCTGACTAACTCAATAAACGAGAAGAAAAGTGATGAAACAAACATCAACATCTTTTGACAGACTACTAGTGGTAAAACAATAAAACAACGTTAAGTTTCACTGAAATAAAAACTATTATGTTAGACTTTCTGAAAATTAACTTCTCTTGACCTGAGATAAAATAAAAAAATGTTACAAATGTCAACATTTAAGATACTCGATCAAATATTAGCAATGAAAAAATAACTATAACAAAGATATCTCATAAACCAGAAAATAAAAAAACATCATTCAAGATTGTTTCATCATTAATTATCCAAAACAATTTCAGTTTTGTCTTTGGTATCAACATTCTTCCACATATTTCACAATATAAAACATCGACAATTCGGTTATTACTGATAACTGATCCATATATTTAAATGAATTTAAAACAGGATATCCATTGCCAGTGACGACGTGTGGTTTTCTTAGTTTTCTATTTTCATCTTCCACATTTGTCTTCTTGGATTTTTCTACGTCTGCCTCATTTCTCCCTTGATCTGGTGAAGATACGGAGTGAACATTGAACAACTTTCACATTTTGTGTAGATCGGCCGGCTTCTTCTCTCAGGATACTACATTTTTGTTGATATTTTCCAAAAATTTTATGTTTTAGTTTTGTCAAATTTTCCAACCTTTCATCTGCAATATGTAATAATCTACTTAATTCCCTATTGTAGATGGCAAACTAAAAAATATATGGACCAATTTTGTATATTAAGTATATTGAAAACAATAGTATAAACCAAATTATTAAGTCATAAAAGGATACTTGAAAAGATATACTTTTCCTTTTTTGGAGGATTCTGTTTTGTGGTTTAGGTTTTTAAGGGTTTGTATTTTAGTTTAGAGATATTTTTCATTCTTATGCAATTTGATAAATTTTCAGACTATTTGAATTCATAAAAGTTTATACTATTTTTTTCAATATGCTCTAATATACAAAATTGGTTCATATATTTTTGATTTTGCCATCTATATTAAAGAATTGATTAGGTTATAATATATAGGAGATGAAAGTTTGGAAATTTTGACAAATTCAAATCACAAAAATTAGGAAAATATCTACAAAAATGTAGTATCCCAAGAGAAGAGGCCGGATGATCAGCACAAAATGTGGGAGTTGTTCAATTTTCACTCCGTATCTTCACCAGATCAAGGGAGAAATGAGGCAGACGTAGACTAATCCAAGAAGCCAAATGTGGAAGATGAAAATAGAAAACTAAGAAAACCACACGTCGTCACTGGCAATAAAAATCCTGTTTTAAATTCATTTATATTTATGGGTCAGTTATCAGTAATAATTGAATTGTCTACGTTTTATATAGTGAAATATGTTGAAGAATGTTGATACCAGATACAAAAGTGAAATATTTTGGAAAATTAATGATAAAGCAATCGTGAGAGATGTTTTGAAATTTAGAGTTTTTTTTTCATTCTTATGCAATTTGAAGTTTTAAAATTAATTATTAGACTATTTTTACATTCGTAAAGGTTTATACTATTGTTTTTTATATGCTCTAATATACAAAATTGATCCATATATTTTGCGTTTTCTAAGGTCTTACGTTCCACAGCAGTAATTCCATGAACAAAGCCACATGTTCTGAATTTGCATCCTCAACAATATCATAGAAGTATGATAGGTCTCTTCCACAGTTGGAAAGAGCCCACACCCGCATTTATATGGATTAAAATATTTCATATTTAAGTACTTTTCAAGGTCTATAACCCGTAAATAAGAAGAAAAAAAACAATGGTCAAGTAAATACTTAAAAATCACACACAACGATATGCACGAAATCACACCTACTAGTCACTAGCATATATTGTAAATAAAAGAGGATTATTGTATACCGCTATGGTTTTGCAATTCGTTGTGTATACTGTTAACTTCTTAAATCCAGATAAGTTTTGTCGTAGTTGTGTTGTACCATAACAATTTGCACATACACTGTTTCAACAATCACTGCTTTGTTCTTGAATGGCTGAAAAAGGAACACCGAAATTTTCGCAAGAGATAGATGAACAGAAAATTACATAGTTCTTGAATTAGACTCATTCTCATAAAAGATGAAAGAAATCAAACCATAAACTAATTCATGTTGAGATCTTTTATGGATTGATTTCTTTTCGTCGTTTATGAGCATTAATTTAAGTCAATATCTATGCCATTTTTTTGTAAATTCTACCTCTTGCAAAAATTTGCGGAGTTACTTTTCCACAATTCAAGACCAAAGAATTGATTGTTGAAACAATAGTTGCAAAAATTGCTATGGCTGGTATAAATAACACTGCAAAAATTGCTTGAATTAAAAAAAGCTAACGATATACACAATGAAGTGCAAAGCCATAGCGGTACAAAATAATCCTGTTTTATTTAAAATACATACTAGTGACTAGTAGGTGTAATTTAGTGCATGTGTGTGTGATTTTTAAGTATTTTTTATCATTGTTTTTTCTTATCTACAGGATACGGACCTTGACAACTACTTAAATACAAAATATTTGAATCCATTTGACTGTTAGCATGGGATTGTTCCAATTGTGGAAGAGATCTCTTCATATTTATATGGTATTGTTGAAGATTCGAAGTCAGAACATGTGGCTTTGTTCATGGAACTTGTGATACGGAACACAAAGACATTAGAGATGATGTTTTTACACTTCAAAGGTTATTGTGCCAAAAAGAGTATTCAAAGCTGCTTGGAGCAATTTCATCATTATCTCATAACCAAAATGGTGAATCTAATTAGATTTAGTTCAGGGGAAAAGTGATTATCAATTCACGATAAAATAAAAGGATGGATCTCAACATGAATGAGACTTGCTCACATTGTTTTGGAAAAAGACATGAAAATTATTCACTTGAATCTCATAGATAGTTGTTGGAAGGAGCTTCTTATATTCGCTTTGGAACAAACACGAATTTACCCCAAAGGATCGGGATAAATTTTTCTTCGAACAGGAAAATTTAACTATAATTTTGGTAAATGTATCTCCGTGAAAAAAGAAAAATATTATAACGATATCTCTGTAACAGAGGAAAGAGATCTCTTCACAAGGAAGGAAAGTTATTCCATCAACTAAAAATAATGAAAATAGAGTCAAAGTTACATGAAAAAAGAGATATGTCAGTTCAGAGAAGTGTCATTGATGTTAGCTAAGGCAAAATCTTAGTCGAAATTACTAGATCTGACCTCAGAGACATAGGATCTGGACATGACAATTCTCGATCTCGAATCTTTAGGTTTGGATGTCAGGAAAAGGCAGAGAGAGGATCATTAAAGAAAATGAAGAAATTGGCGGTAAAAAAGAACGCGAAAAGTAAAGAAACTTGAAACTCTGGTGGATCTGATATGCTTGGCAAATCTGTTGGATTTAGAGGGGTTAGGTGCGAAAGACCCACTTTCGGTGGTGGAGGCATTATACAGAGGAAGGATAAGGCTTTTAAAGTTTTGAAGACAGGGGAGAGAGAATCGAGTGCTCCTAAAATTTTCTTTTATTTGTTTTATTTTCCCAATTATTAATCTCAGAGAAATACACAAAAAAGAGAGAAACACACCTTAACCCGATTTTTACAATAAATGGACTTTCGAAAAAAAAACATAATTTTTTTGTTTACGGTGTGGAGGTTGGATTTCACCCCCGAAGATTGATAGCATAAAATGGCTAAGTGTTTTCCACAAAACACGGCGACGGCCCACAACTCGGATATCAATCCAAAATACAAGCATTTCAAGGATAAATTGCTCATGGTCATTGAGCAGTTGCAACCCACTTCCTTCTGTAATAAGCATACATTTGCGAGAGCAAAGCCAGAATGGGTCCCGTTCATGGTCCGTATGCTATATAAGTCTAAGATAGTGTGGGGGTCGGATTCCACCCCCGACGATTGATAGCATGGAACTACTCGGTGTTTCCCACAAGACGCTGCAACGGCCCACGGACCACGAACACAGA
>OVAP01002492.1:0-19281 GCA_900406295.1 Aurinia saxatilis
ATAAATCCATGATTATACAAATGATTGTTTACTCCTGAAACTGGACCTCTTTTATTGTTCAAACACTTACAACAAGGACAATAGATTTTACCATTTTTGATGATTTTGGGATGGTTTTCGACGCAATTAATGAACTCCTTAATCCCATCCTTTTATTCTTCTGTAAGTCCACCCGTCGCTGGATCAAGCATCGGTCTGTCCATCCATGATCGAAAATAACTAAAAGGATTCGAAGAAGAAGACATTTAGTTCGTTTTTGTTATTTTTTGAAGGAGAAAAGTGTGTGAAAGACAGAAGTGATGAGAGATGAGAGTAATATTTGACTTTATACTTAGATATCTGACGGATTTCCGATGGCCAACTGACGAAAATCCATAACGGCTATAAAACGGCTATAAAAACGGCTATAAAACGGTGACATTTTGATCATAACATTTACTTATGTTCGTAGGCCGTCGGAAATGTGTCGGAAATATTCGACGGATTTTTGACGAGCGTCTAGTTGTCATTAATCCGTCGGAAATCCGTCGGAAATTTCCGACGTCAGTTATTTTGTCAGAAAAATGTGATGGTTAACTGACGGCTTTTCTTTCGTCGAATATTCGTCTATTATCCGTCGGTTTTCCGTCAGAAAATTTTCCGACGGACGTTGTCCGTCACTCTGTCCGTCAGATATGCCGTGTTTTTCTTGTAGTGTCAGTATTGGCAAGGGATTGTTTGCCTAATTACATCGAGTCTCTCACAATTTCTATCTTAGCATTCTAATATTGAATTTATGTTACTATATAACTACGCCTCAATTGTTATGTTTTAGGGGGATACTATAGAACAATATAATATTGATTCGAATGTCAAAACCATTCCTGAATCCTGTTAGAACCAGAAAGTTCAATTCTTTGTTGAAAATTGATTCGAATGTTCAAATGTTTATGTTTTGACTCAGTTTATCGTTCAACATAAAATGCCTCATCTAGGTAAACCAAATCACAACCAAAACCACTACATCCTCTCAGTAAACCGGTTATTTATTAATGATTGCAAAACCACTACATTTTTACCATCAATACAAAAAATATTGTTACGAATCGTATATTTGATAATAAAGTTTGCGTGATTGTAGGAATATTTGGTACTCAATTTAAAATCACATAAGATCTTCTCTATACCTATATTTAAGGTACTTACATATATTATTAGGTTTTCATAAATCTATAAATACTCTCTTCTCCTTCTCTAAACTTACATCCAATAACAGTTATAATATATATATATTTTTTTTTTTGCGTAGGTAGACTTTATTGTTCAAGATAATCGTGTTCGTGGTCCATACGTCTTCAAACTTGATATGCTTGATTTCCTAGAGAATGATGATATTCAACCCATCTATACGCCAGAGTCAAAATTTGCACGTTTGTAGACATCTGGTGTTAACAACGTTCAGCCGTAAGTGTAGTCTTCTTTGTTAATTCTTATATATACATATATAAATCCTAACGCTTTTTTTTGTATTATCGATGTAATCAGGGATACATTAAATAGAATGGTGACAATGCATGAGTTTGTTACGTACATCATGAAGGAGAGATTTCAGGATAATCGTTTCTCTCTTCGAACTAGAATGTTATTTCATCAGTTTATCGTGGATGTCTACAACATGATGGAGAGAAGTTGCATGACCAGGAATTGGTTAGAGCAAATGAAATTAAACTGTTTGCATACTCGAGTTAAGTATCTTGACCCTCCTCAAAGATACTAATGGGATTCCGAGTCGAAGACATGGATCCCCATAGCTCCGGATGTTTGTCCTGCTGGTGTTAATCCGACGTCTGTTTCGAGATTATGAAGTTTCATATTCTATGTGGTTTATATTATGTTATGAAATTTCATTTATTTTAAGTTTGTGATTCTGTTTGCAATTTTCCATATTTCAAATAATGAGATGAATTGTTTACAATTTTGGTTTCTTTATAATTCATAGTAAGTTATTTACATTTGAAGACTTGAATTGAAATTTACTTCCATTTGTTAGTTATTATAAAATTCTGCGAACTAACTAAAACGATAATATATCTATTATTATAAGTTTAAATCATAATAACATATCTCAAAGATCACAACTATGTAAACGTAAGATACAAAATTGAAAATCTAAAAGTTCTGTATATTCTAAATATTGTAAATATTTATGTACTTCGACATATCAATTTTTAAACATTTCATTAATACACGTTCTTATTGATATCAATTGTGATAAGGCTAAATCATAAAAACAGATCTTAAAGATCGTAAATAGTAGATATCCTGATACAAAATTTATGGAACAAATATTCTGTCCATCTTATTTGTAAGTAGTTTACCCATAATAAAAACTGTATAAAGCCCACCAAGAAGACGAGCAAAATTGTATAAATCCCATCAAAATTGTATATTTCTCATCAAAATTGATGATGAAGACGATCAAAATTGTATAAATTTAAGGGACAAATATGCTGTCTAACTTAATATTCTGTTAAAATTGTAAAATTGTAACTTATTGAACTATGTTTGGTCTAGGTTCGTTTTTTGTTAATAGTTCATAATTTTTCTTATTAGGCCGTTATTAATAGAATAAAAAAATCTGTTACTACAGGTTACATGGACATTGGTCAGTTTGAACTACATGACGGTCTGGTCGATGTATCCACATCATTAGGACTTCTCTTGTCGATGGTTTGAAGATATATTTCCTTCGTGTCCTCCTACTTCACGTGAAAAGAGCAGTATGTTTTGAAGATATTCGTACCTTCGATGGTCACTTTTGTCCCACCTTTAGGGATGCATGCAAACTTAGAGGGGTTGTTTAATGACTCCATAAATTTAGTACTTCAAACTGTTATTTTGATTAAGATATTGAAGACACATTTTAGTTTCTTTTAGTTTTCAGCAGTTCAATTACACGGGAACAAAATTTATCTGAGTTTCAAATTTCTCACAATCTCCTTCTTACTATACAATATGTCCCTAGGTGTATGGTATATAAGCTTCATACCATTTTCAAAGTTAAACCAAAACACAATTAAATTTATGAACCTAAGTAAACAACATAATTCCACAAAAGTAATCATTACTTTACCCACATTCATATTAGATTATTAATGGCAAATATATTGTGTTCAAAATTCAAATACAATTATGTATAAAAAGTATAGGAACTTAAATACATAAATAAATTACATTTGTTGCACTATATAATATTCAAGCCAAATTTGAGGATATTGAAGACACATTTTAGTTAGTGTTAGGTTTTTAGCAGTTCAATTATATGGCAACGAAATTTATTTATGTTTCAAATTTCTCACAATCTCCTTCTTACTATACAATATGTCTCTAGGTGTATGTTATTCAAGAGTAATACATTTCCAAAGTTCAACCAAAACACAATTAAATTGTTGAACCTAACTAAGCAATATCATTCCACCAAAGTAATCATTACTTTACCCACATGCATATTAAATAAACTCAGACAAATCTATTGTGTTCAAATACAATACTTATTTAAATGTTTTCCCTCATACAATAATGAAGAAATTTTCCACATGCATTATATAATATATGAGCCAAATCTATAGTTTCAAACCAAAATCTATGGAAAAAGCTTTTTCTCTTTTCAAAACCAACAAATGACATAAAATAACTCGAACCCCCAAAAATTATAGCAATAGATTCTTTCCTAAATATTCTCACCATCTAGAATATTTCGCTCAAACCCTTCCATATTCCTCTTTGCCTCTTTTCCTTCCCCTTCATTCTTCCGTTTTCTATCTTCTTCTAGATCTCTTCTTGTCGTATCATGTATGTCTCCAAGATGTGCTCTCTCCGAGAACTCCAAGTCTCAGAACACGGAGCCCCAATCTTTGTTCAAGTCTTGAACGATTTCATGGAAGAGTTTGACTACTATTCAACGATTTCTTGGATATTTGTAAAACATAAAATACAGATCTATGACTTCTTCATCACCACATAGTATCCATGCATAGTCTATTTATGAAATTCTAATTTTTTATTTTTTTACATCAAGGGAAATCGCATAGGGGCTACAATTAGGAATCACTATATACCCTCCTTCGGTAAAGGCTTTGATAAAGGGGAATGGTATTTTGTAGACGATTTTTAAGTTTCCACAAAGCCACACCCACTCAAGCTCACCGAGCATAACTTCCACATTTTTTTCAATCAACATACCATTTGGGAAAAATCTGACCCTCCAAACCGTGGACCTCCTCAGCATCCCGATCCTCATTTCAAACATATCGACAAGTTGGTCGATGGATCAGTGATTCATTCTACGAACGTGTTTAAGTGCTTTCTTACTATTATTTGTACGATTTTTCGAGATATATAGTCATTTAGGTTAAGGTAAACTTCTTAATATTGTTGTGGTTAGTTGATTTGGCCGCATGTATTCTAGAGGTCAAGAAGAAAGATGACAATGTCCTAGAGTTCATTCTTGGAGATGCATTGTAAGTGCTATCAACTTTATCAATTCCCACCATGAATAATTCGTAGAGCTTTTGTATAATGCATATGTTTGGTCCGCAATGATATTGTGTTTTCCGTTATTGTTTTCTGTAGTGGTAACCGGATTACAAGTAGAGCTAATGGTTCTTTCGCTGACCAATTCGAACAAATGTGGCTTACTAATCCGAAGCGAAATGTTGATCCGTACCTCATGTATAAGAAAGGCAAACATAGCATTGTTTACGTTCTCAAATTTTGGGAATTAGTGAATGAAGATGGTAATTATGAGTCTCTCTTAAATTCAATTACAAGTTTTTAGGTTTTTACACTTACAAATTTATATGCACGTAGGTGACTTCGTGTTGGAAGGTAATCCAACATTCTCGATGTGTGAGTTTGATTCTGAAGATCTATTCGAGGTTGAGTCTGTTCAATACCTGTAAGTATCTAACTTATGCATTGTTGAGTAATTACATATTGACTATCTACGTCTCAAAACTAAGTGAATGGTTTTAAATTACATCAAACCTAAACCTCTATTATAATTATCTGTTTTCACATAAATGGGTTCTAGGATTACCCTAAAGAGATTAAGGATGGATACATTGAAAGGACAAGGTGGGCTACTGCTGAAGACCTAAACTGTTAGACGGCAATGAAACCGCCAATCCCCTTATCAAAGGCCTAGACGAACCTGAAGAAATGAACTATCTATTTGTTTTTCTTTTGTTTGGCTTCGAAGACTTTCAATGGTGTGTTTATAAAGTTTTCTTCTATGACGGAAAAAATGTTGAATGTTGCTTACTATTTTCATTCGGCTGTGTAAGAATGTTGCTTACTATTTTCATTCGCATGTTTAACCTATCTATATTTTTTTGCGGCTTATTATTATAGCTGGTCATCAAGTTCCGTGCCACAAACTATTTTTAGTTGTACTAAAAAATTTTAGGTACCATCTTTAAGTTTTGGCATCATAAAACTCTGTATCTCTCTCAAAACATTATGATGAAGATATGCTTACTGTGGGTTTTCAAATTGGTCATGAAGTTAATATTTTCTATGATTTTTATGTTGGTCATGTTGTTCATGCAGTTAGGCTTAGTAAATCGAAACTTATACATGTATAGTTCAATTGGTTTATATAATTGGCTCACCAAACAGTTTAGGAATAACTCATATATGTAATTGTCCAACTCCAAATACTTTTGAAGATAGAAAACATGAAAATTGTAGTTCACTAGACTATCGAAATTGCACATTACACAAGTATATACGTAGAAGACCATTTTCATTTTATTGTTATATTGAGGCCCAATTAGTGAAGAGTACAATTAGTTATTGGGCTTTTGTTAATTAACAACCATTTTCTGATAATATTTAATTTTTATAATACACTTATTTATGTCTAAAGCACATTAATACCCATTTATTGAAAATGGGTGTGCAAATCATAACAAAGAAACCTAATTACTACAAAATCAGAATTCGGGTTAAATATGGTTAAAATGTGTGATTAAATAGGTTTGTCATTGAGCATATATTCGATTAGTGTTAACATTACACAATTATGTTAATAAAAGCCCAGAAACAGTTTATGTAGTATATCAGGCCCATTTAGTGAAGATGATAATGATTTATTGGGCTTCGGGAAATTAATACCCATTACCTGATAATATTTACTTTGTATGATACAAAAAATTGTGGCAAAAGCCCATTAATACCCATTTTGTGATAACATTTATTGCTAAGCCCAATAAAAACCAAATTACAATAAATATTACAAAAAATTACAAAAAATTACTCTACTAAAATGGTGGATACGATTTCAAGATAGAGATTACAAAATGAAACAGTTGGAAACTATATATTTTAACTTATTCTAATATGAATTCAATAGTTAACGATTAACTCAAATTCCTAGATTTCCGAGAATTAACTAATTTAGCAAATCCTACTTGACATATACAATCTAGATTCTCATAATAAAATCAATACCGATATCCTCTCAAATATTTTATGAATCAGAAACTACCATGCCGATTAACTATATCCAAAAACCAACTCAAAGAGATTATCCATTTAATATTCATTTGTCAAGAAAAAAAAACAATATTTATCAACTTCAGTATTTTCACTATATATATACCATAGGTTACAACTACATTACACACCGAACAATCATCAACTACATTACACTACGAAGTAATGGATTTGGTTAAGAATTTTACGTTTGCCCCTGTTCTCTTCCACGCCATTGATGCTTACGATCAAATGCAAAGGATCACGGCACACGTTCTCCTCACATGGAAGGCTTTTGCCAAAGGGGACTCACCCACGTTTGAAATGGTGCTCGTCGATGAATCAGTATTTATCTGCGGTTCCTTTTACATGTACTATATAAGATGTGATTTTAAATGCTAATGTAGTTGATTATGTCTAACGAAATAAGGCTCAAGACTCCATGCATCATTAGACGATGAGTTACTCGAGGAACACTCATCCCTATTGAAAGAAGGCCAAAATATCATGATTGCCGCTTTCATGCCCAAACCTAACCGTGAAAAGTACATGACATCATCATTGCCAATCAGGATAAGTTTTTTACATTCCACAATCGTGAACCCGGTAACAGATTTTGCAATGCCAGATCTAAACCTAGATTTTGCTGAATACACTCTCATAAAGTCTGGCAATCTCGACAAAAACATATTGATTGGTAAAGTATACATATGCACTATTTATTATGTGTTTACGGTTGTTGTTATTAATCTCTAATCAAACCTATTAACATGTAGATGTCATTGGCGAGGTTCTCAATGTTGGTCCTATTGGAGACGTGAAAACCAGGGGAAAGTCTGGAACAACCAAGAAGTTGGATATTACTATGAGAGATCTAGAGTAAGATCACCTTACATTATATTGATGCATTTATGTAATCTTTGTTACATAATAACTAATGTAATTATCACATGTCATAGGAGTGAAGTCCTAACTTGCACACTATGGGGTGACTCTGCTATACGAGCAAATGATTTTGCTGCCACTACGATTGACCCTTTGGTGTTAGTCCTTAGGTTTGTATGCATTAATGTCTACAAAGGTATTTACCCGCTAAATATATTATTCAAAATTCTTATTATAGCTTCTACGTAATCTAGCATAAATGATAATCCGTGGCATCACTGAACTTATTTATGGTTAATAATTAGACGAAGTCAGAGGAGTGCAAAATGCTTACAATTGTACTCAGGTCCTTTTTGATCCAAAGACAGATCATGCTGCTGATTTTGTGAAATGGTATTCTCTCTACGTCAATACAACCCTATGTTTTAGATTATGTACGAGCTAATATTTTGTCTACATGTGTAAATCAATCAGGTTGCCTGCCAAAAATCAAATGGTGTCATACAATGACAACACTCAACTTTCATTTGGTTCTTCCATTAGCTATACTATGCCCTACCAATGACATTGTAGACATGCTAGACTTACTATCAGGTAATATTTTACCAAATAAAATCAACACGCATAAAAACATGTTTATTTATCTTCTTCGCTCACAGGGAATCCAAGAATGTATCTCAGTTTGGACAGCATTTCTCCTGAAGATTAAGATCCATTGGAAAATGTTGTGTACCCCGTTGAGTTTCTGAATGACGTCAACGTCTCAGGGTTGCCAAAGCATGCATTGAAGTTGAAAGTAGGTGCTCTTATTATGTGTCTTCGAAACATTGATCCAAATTGGGGATTATGTAATGGAACCAGGTTGATTCTTACTATGACGCAGAGAAACGTTATAGAAGGAATCATATTAACTGGAAGAAATAAAATGCGCGGCCAAAAGGTTCTAATACCTAGGATGTATTTAACTCCACCAGATGCCAGGTTCCCTTTCCGAATGCGTACAAGGAAATTTCATGTAGCATTAGCATTTGCAATGACTATCAACAAAAGTCAAGTCACTAGAGAGGATCGGAATATATCTACCGAGATCTGTTTTTTCCCATGGATAGTTGTATGTGGCACTATCACGAGTAAAGTCTAGAAAATGACTGAAAGTCCTCATTACCGACGATAAGAAAAGCGAGTTGAAAGAAACGACGAATGTGGTCTGCAATGAGGTCTTCCAAATTTTTTCTTAGTTACTGAATTGTTGTCGCAAACTTGATATTCTTTGTTTCTTTGAACAATAAAATACGTATATTTTTTTTACAATACTTCTGATTTATCATCATCAATCTCTCCATTACACAATACTTTGTAGACCTTATGAACTAATATAGCACTGCCCGCGCAGGGCGCGGGCCAATCACCTAGTATTTATATATATAGGAACATTCAACATTTGAAATTACTATTTTGAATTTTCATAAATTTTCGTTTGTCCATAAAAAAAAAACCTAGTTTTACAATAATTATTGGGTTTGTGCACCCAAATTTAGGGTATAATTTTATGTTTGGTAGATATCTTTTGAATTGGGAAATTTTGGAAAATACCATTTTCAAAGGAAGGATTTTCAAAACTACCTCTTTTAAATTATTTACCAAACTACCATTTTGTTTTGACTAGTTTTGACCATTTTAGCCTCCTTATCTTATCTCCAAAAACAGATTTTCCCCAAATCAAAATTTGAGAAATCGACTTGTGCGTACTGTGATCTCAATGACTGCGAAGACGACAATTTCAACTTGACGATGATTAGACTTCGACGACGACGATTTGAAGAAGACGACGATATGAAGTTACGATTTGACGATGACTATTTTGGGAGCTATGTGATTGCGATGGCGACGATGGTTACAGTGAAGGATTCAAAATCGGTGGTTACGACGAAGAAAAATTCATAATCGGGGGTGAGGGATTTTACCTAGAATCAAAGAAGAGTCAATTAGAGGACAATCCAAGAGAATAACACACTCTCTTTAACCTAATTTCAGTACATCTAATCAAGAGGTCAGTTTTCAAAATATTCTCATAAACTCATCTACATATTTGTGTTTTAAGCTTTATAACATAGTGTCTAATATGTTTTAGAGTATATAAAGTAAAAAAATTCTTATGTGATTGTAATATTGGGTAGTGTTTAGCTTGGTAATCCATAATAGATCATTGTTTGCAAGACGACAATGAATTTGATATGAGAAGACATTGGCATGTTACATGTTTTGTATCTCTATGTTTATAAGCTTAATAAGAGGCATTCTAAATATTTATAAGAGTCATTCTAAATATTTATAAGACGTAATCCATATTACTGTTGGCAAAGGATGATAATATGTTACTGTGTTTTTCTCTCTATGTTTTGTAAGCTTTATAAGGTCTTCTAAATATTTATAAGTATGCAACATCTTTGGCCTGTCAATCTTCAATTTGCACCCGCAAACACTGTGTTTTGTATCTCTATGTTCTATAAGCTTTATAAGATAGTGTATAAAGTCTTCTAAACATCTTTGGCTTAGACTGCAACATGTTTATTTGGTCACAAAGATTAACCAACAACATTGAATTTGAGTGCTTAGAAGCGGAAAGTGTTACAACTGAGGCAATTTGACTCTTAAATATTTATAAGGCTTTATAAGATGTGCTATAAATTTAGCTTTAAGTGGGTTCTTAAGAAATTTCAATTTGTCACAGAGAGGAATTAGTATTTCATGTTATGCTCCTCCTTAGGTAATTTCAAAGACACCTACAAATATTTAAAAGTGTTTATAAGCTTCCACTATATATATAGTCTTGTCCTAGAAAAACTATGATATAGAGAGGAATTAATTTTCCATGTTTTGCTGCTTTCAATTCAGCTTTTGCTTCTCTTCCACCTCTTGTTGATGAGGTATGTCAGAGATTAGAATTTGATAGTGTTTAATATCTTTAACTCTATCTCTTTTACTTTTATAAGGTTTTATAAGTTGTCTTACAAAAGTAAATATAGAGTTGTTTATAACTTTTCTTATAAAACCTGTCAATTCTTAAATTTTATGTTTTATACAGAGAGTAATCTATGGAGAAACATCATGGTAAAACAAAAGTTTATGGAGTTTCAAATGCTTCTTCAAATTCTGCTAATGTGGATGATGTTTACATCGGAAAGACTTTTAAGAATAAAAAGGAAATGAGTAAGTACATGCGTTTGTTTTCCATGGGAAAACGAATTTATTTTGTACTAAATATTCAAACACAATAAGGTATAAGCTTCGATGTGTAGATGAGAACTGCATCTAGAGATTCCGAGTCACTAACATATCCAACATCTTCTTCAACTTCTCCACCTGAAGATTCAATCTCTGGAACAGACTTTGAGACCATTCCCAACTCCACTGTGACTCTAGTTTCCTTTTGAGATACATCATATTCATGTGAAGAATTTCCCTGCAATTTCTTAACATCTTTATACACTTGATCCATATGCACCTGCAATTAACCATATAAATTAAATTGTTATATTTAGTACTTATAAAGGCTTATAAAACTATGGATTCACATTTGATCATACCAAACTTACACTAGGCAGTCTAGATTTATGGAAGGGTTATCAATCCTTATAAAGAAACACTATGTATAACTACTTATAAACTACAGACTCTGATTAGTATGAATCCTTATAAAACCACAATGTACAAGTACTTATGAACTATAAACTTGATTTTTCAGATTATACAAAGGGTTATAAATCCTTATAAATCTATAAACTAGAATTTTATACAAAAGATTACACTTTCTGTGTTCAAAACTCCTACAAGTGACTACCAAAATACACTAAAGAACATACGTCGAAGGACAATTAGCAAGGATTATACGTTTATAAAACCTTATAAAGCAGTTTATAAATATTTAAAATGCAGTTTATAAATATTTATAAAAGCAGTTTATAAATGTCTTTAAAATCCAGAACCCATTCTTATATCAATTAGCTTGAATCCAGAAAGCATTCCTCATTGAAAGCATTCCTAGCTAAAACCTACAATTATAAACTCTAACTCCAACTATATCATTCCTCGGTATTTACAAACTCTAAATTCAACTAAATCTATAAGATTTAAAAAACGATGTATAAATCTAAAGAATAGAAAACACTTACATTATCAGTTTTTTTTCATATATAAATTCTCTTATATTAATGGAGCTTTTGCACTACTCCAATGCAAACACCTATATTTCACTCAGTTTATGAAACATGTTATAAACTGATTATAAAATTTTATAAGCAAACTTATAAACTGATTTATAAGATACACACAATAAGTATGATTGATGATTCAAGCCAAAGAAAAACATACCAAAAGAATCTTAGAGACACTTACTTATATTCTTGTCAAGAATCATATTGTAAATTGGTTAAGGATTGGTTGGACCTTCAACCTTTGTTAAAGATGTGCTTATGTCTTTGAATAAGAATTGCTTTTGGCTATCTGAGACACAGAGAAAGATCCTTCTTTGGACGCAAATCTCCATTGATACCAAAAATGTTTTGGTCGCCTCAAGAAAACCACAAAATTGATACTTCGAGAAGAACCTAAAATGGCAGTGCATAAGGATAAAATTTAGAGTTTAATACACTCTTCCTCGTAGTCCCTTTCAATTCCTTTATGGGTGTGTAAGACTCAAAATATCATAAACATTGATTACAAACAATGTTAAGCATTAGAAACAAGTCTCAACATTAGAAAGCATACATTTCAGTCTGTAAATATTCAAGCAAACATTTATAAAACAGTTGATAAAATCTTATAAAGCAGTTTATAAAATATAGAAGTTAAGAACATACATAGAAATACAAGTAGCAAAGATTATAGGTTTATAAAATTTTATAAGCAGTTTATAAATATTTATAAAGTAGTTTATGTAATCCACAACGCATTCCTAAATGTCTTTTTTTTAAATCCAGAAAGCGTTCCTTATCGATTTTTTTGCTCTAAAACCTACAATTATGTTCCTCTTCAACTAAATCTTAAGAAACAGATTGATTAAGAGACTTATGAACCCTAAAATCCAACTGAAGAAATTGAGGATTCAATCTGGGGAAAGTAAAAAAGAAATAGACCATCTCGATACATACCTTTGAGAATAAAATTGACGAAGACATATTTGACGAAAATGAAGAATAGATGTCGAATTTGATGGAACACGATGGAGAAAACAAAGAAGAATAGGAGAATGACATAGAAGGAGGAGAATCGCAAATAAGGAGGAGAAGAAGCGATACAATTATCTTTGGAATGGCGGTCATTTTTGTATTTTCGGAATTAGTTTAGTGGTAGTAGTAAAAAATGCCAGCACGTGATGGTAGTTTTGAAAATTGGTATTATAAAAATGGTAGTTTTACAATTCTCCCTTTTGAATTTTACAGTTTGTTGATTCTTTTGTTTTAATAAATTACTATTTCGAAAACATGTTTTTATTTATACCATTCTATTAGCATTTTTAAACAGTATTTACTTGATTTCTCTACTCTGTTACCTTTCATAAAAAATCTGTAACAACTTCCTCATTATCCTTTAAATCTCATTATGCATTAAAATTACTGTTTTCATAAAAGTTTGTTTAGTCTAACAATAATTAGGGGTCTCAAAATGGGTAACCCAATCTGATTTGACCCACGACCCAAATAAAGGGGTTAGGTTGATCTATGGCCCATAAAAGCTTAATAGTTAATTAATAAAAAAATAATTAGTTAGTAACAAATATTCGTTTTTACTAATATTCAAATATTAAAATAATTATTAATATATATATATATATATTTATATTAGATTTTTGTCTTTAAATAGAAAACATAATTTTACTATTTTGGGAGATTTTGCGATTGTGGCGGAAAAAAGAGATTTTGCGGTTGGTCTTGGAAAACAAAATTTTGGCGGGAAAATGGGATTTTTACGGTTTTGGCTCGGAATACGGGCTTGGGTGGAAAATGATATTTTGAAGATTTGACGGGAAAATAGCATTTTACGGCTATGACAAGAAAACGAGATTTACGGTTTTGATGGGAAAACGGAATTTTGTCGTTTCGGCGGGAAAAAGGAATTTTAAGGTTTTGGTGGACAACTGAATTTTCCGGGGTTGATGAAGATAAGTTTTTTTGTGTTTTTTTTTGGGAAAGCGAAATTTTCGTAGAAAAATGAGATTTTATGGTTTGGGTAGAAACAAGATTTGCGGTTTTGGCGAGAAACGAGATTTTACGATTTTTGTGGGAAAATTGATTTTTCGGTTTTAATGGATATTAAAAGATCCCAAGATTGATTCTAAATTACTAAAAAAATTTAAAATTGAAATTTTAATTTTTTTGTATTTTTGTTTGAGTTTATTTATTTAATTTTTTTTTTTTTGTGCATTCAATTTTATTTTGGTTTAATTTGTTTAAAAACAATTTTGATGGGTTAGTGGATGATCTATTTAAACTCATTAACCCATTTCATTAAAATCACATGACCCACAACTCATTTGACCCATGACCCATTTTACTCATTACCCATTAGGATCAGTTTTTTTCTACCATTAAAATTCATGGATCGGGTCAAAATGCGTCGACTCATAAATTTTGATCTATTTTGACATCCCCAACAATAATCATTTACACTTCTAACAATAATCATTCCGGGATACATATTTTGTTGCAAATCACCTTTTTCCTGAAGCTATTTGTTAGTAACTAACTTTATATATATTTCCTCTTTTAATTTCAACTAAATATCAGTTATGATTTCCACGAGATTGAAAAATATCATTTGTGTTACTACTTACACCCACCCGTGCCTAGGTTAATTACATTATGCATTACCAAAACATTATATGACCATTCTAGAAAGCAATCATATAATCCATTATATTAATAAAGTGTGTTATATGAAGTGTACTTTATATAAATACCATTGGGTTTATGCATCCAAAGTTAGGGTATAATATTTTTATTATATTGATAAAGTTAGTATTTTATATATTTTTTAATTATACTGTTCAGTACACTTCTAACACTAATTATTTCAGTTTCACGAGTCCATTAACTCTAGATCTACTTGGAAGGTGATACGTAATTTTGAGTTAGTTGTATACCAAGGAGAATGTATGACAACTGGACACTGATACAAGCTTGTTTCCACTGTTGACACTATGGTTGTCAATTGTCCCATTGGGATCTCTAATGTCTTTTTGTCCTTGGTGGATTACTCTGCCATTCGTTCTGGCATACGTGATCCGGGTTATTTGATTGGTATCTAATTATTATTATGTCCCCCTTTATTTATTTTTTTTGTTTTGATTTACATATCTTATTGTGTACTTTTTATATGTCATCAGTGAGGTTATTCATATTGGGAAGTTAAAAACTCTTTGTAAATCTCTTTACGCCCCAAATATGAAATATATTGATTTTAAGCTACATAACACCGAGTAAGTGTTTTCATTATATACTTTTGTTCATTATTTGTTAAATTTACATTCACTGTGTTTATATTCAATACAAGGTGGAGTTCTCGAGTGTTCACTATTTGAACCTTATGCTGAAGAGTTCGACGATATATGGATGGTTGGTTAGTGTAGAGATGATATATTGGTCTTACGTTTTGCACAAATTAACGAATGGAGAAGTCTATTCTTTTTTTTTCTTTTTTTTGAAAATCTTTTCTAATATATCACAAGATATAGATTTTTATTAAGATTTAATGTTGTGGTTCCTTTTGTGATGCTTTGGTCATATTTTATGCACACAACTACACTGTTTCTTCTGGTAATTTCAGAGGCATTCAGATTCTATTTGATTTATCCATCCATGAAGTTGTTGAATTTTCTCAGTTGTGAGTTATTAATTTACAATCTATTTTATTATGTGTTTATATTGTTTAAAGGCCTTTGACATTTTCCATTTTCCATTATCATACAAGCTAAAAATGGAAAGAAATCCACATGGACATTATTGAAGCAGTTGCAACACTTTTCGAACTTTTTTTTTTTTTTTTTGCAATGACATTTCCATTGTGCTTGGTTTTTATTTTATTTCTCTTCTTTCCATTGTAACTTGAAGTACATTGTTCTATTTGAGTATGAAACATTCAAATCCATTTGTTTGGTTTATAATACTTAGGTCCCTCTCTTTTTTTCGGTGCTTAATGATATATCACATATTTTACCGGTTCTTAATATAATAAACATATACTTATATTTATTTTAGAGTCTGTGAGTCAAAAAGAGTAATTTTAGGTGCATGGACGAGTTTTGGAGCTTTGGAAGGATCTAGAAGAATTATGGAGCAAAAATAGAACAAGCTTGAAGAGACGAAAAAGAAAACAAAACAAATATGGTAATTCAGGAAGGGGTGTCGATCGACACCACCCGCTGCCGATCGACACTTTACGGAGAATCAATCACTTTCTTAAAATCTCAAGATCAAGATTTTTCCTACATCTTTTATGTTAATTCCCTAATTCTAAAATCCGTCCTAGACCCTATACATACTTTTCTACAGCCATTGTTTAGGCTTATGCATTATTATTCTTTGGAGAGAGTTTTGGGAGAAGATTTCTTAAACCCTTTTATTGAATTTATATTGCTTTCTTTCAATTATTGCATGATGAAGTACTTGGCCATATTTGAGTAGTTTATTAGTTAGGTTTAGGGTTCTTAGACTAAGATGATTTTATGTTAACCTTAAGCTTAATTTATGAACCATTAATGAACTCTTCTCCTAGATGTTCTTATTGCTAGATTCATAGATTAGATACATTGAGTCTAGATCATAGGGAATTATTATACACGAGAGGGTTAATAAATTGTTGGAATTGTCTTAGGAGAGCTAGCTATCTTTTTCTCAAGGAGACTTGGTTTAGAATCGTTAGTGAACAAATTGAATGATTTGATCATGCTAGTTTAAATTCCATAGGATTTCTCAGCAAGATATGGTCTTTCTAGGGTTTAAATTAAGATAGTTAATCTCAGCGAGAGTTGGATTGTTTGTTTGCATTGTTCATGTTCTAGAGTTAAACTTTCAATAGATTTTGTCTGACGGGTGTCGATCGACACTGCCCGTTTTTTTTCCAGAATTGATTCTTAATTGCAGTTCCCAAAGCCTAGCATTTATTTTAATTGATTAATTTACATACTGTCTGCTTTAGTTAGTAAAACTCAAAACCCATTATCTTTGCTTTAATTTATAATTTAATTAAATTAGTTTGTTTAGTTATTCAGTCTTCGTGGATTCGATCATTAAGTACTATAACTGATATTTGTTGTGCACTTGCAGTTAGAAATACATGAGGTAAAACTTTTTGTATCAAGTTTTTGGGGCTGTTGCCGGGGACCAAATTAACTTGCATACTAGTTTATCGAATTCTTTGTTATTTGCTTGTTTTCTTTGGTTTTAATTTTCTTTATTTTATCATTAACTAGTTTCTTTTTGGTTTTTCTTTTTGGTGTTTCAGGCGTATGCATTTGAGGAGTAAAAGCTCTGAAATCTTCTAGACTACACCGAGTTAGAGAAAGTCGAGAGAAACAACCGAAAAGCTCAGTCAAAAACAGCAACAATGCCAGACAACAACAAAAAACAATGATGCACTTCTCGAAGTTATAAGAAAGATGCAGGAGAAACTTAAGGAGTTACGCACTAATCCTCAACAAGGAGTCACCAAATGGATCATCTGATCTCCTTCTACTTAAACCGGGCAGCCATTTATCTTGCTCGTGTACTTGGTCAAAACAACGAAGTCACACTTCCGATGATGGTGAAGCAGAATCGATTCCATGGACAAGTTCATGAAAATCCAATGGACCACATCGATGACTATGAACGCATGTGCAACACCATCACCAATGGAGCTCCTAGTGACTACAACATGTGCATGCTCTTTTCCTTCTCTCTTACTGATAAGGCAGAGAAGTGGCTCAAGGCTTTACCACCAGCATCTCTTCGCACTTGGGCAGAGATTAGAGCAGCCTTCCTTGATCACTTCTTTACAAAAGCTAAGACAATGGCTTTGAAGAATAGGATCACCAGCTTTCAGCAATTGTCCGGTGAATCTTTTTGTGAAGCATGGGAAACATTCAAGGAATACAAGATGGAATGTCCTCATCATGACTACACCGATGAGCAGCTACTTGGCATTTTCTATGATGGTGTCAATTGTGATTACAAGACTGCATTGAACTCGGCCAGCAATGTTGACTTTATGACACAAACCAAGGAGGGTGCCTACAAGCTAATTGAGAATTTGGCTGCTAGCTCTTACAATAGAGGGATGGAGTATGATGGGACCAAGAGAGTTAACATAATTGAAGATCAAAGGATTGAGGAACTGCATCAAAAGCTCGATCTCGTGTTGAAGACTAACAAGAAGAGTGTCTTTTTGCTGGAATTGAAGACACAAAAGAGGAAGTGGAAGAAGAAGATGTGAACTTTGTTGGTGACAACTATGGGCAGAAGTTTCCATTCAACGATAGTCCAAACACCAAGCCTTTCTACAACAAGCCGTTTAATGGTGGAATCAGAAAACAATCGGGGAATGAAGGAACTATGGGAACACATCTTACCATTCTCCAAAGGCTCAAGACAATGAAACAAAAACGATGATCGAGCAACTACTTGAAGGTCAACAAAAGATGATGGTGGATTTAAATGGAAAGCTTGATGACCTCTACACCAATCTCAATGGGAAGTACGAACAGCTGGCTGCACATCAAAACAAGACTGACCTCCAAGTAGCTCAAATGGTCGAGACAATTCAAAGGCAAGAAGGTTTCCTTCCATCAAATATGGATCAAAACCCGAAGAAGTTTGTCAACTCAATCGCCATGAGAAGTGCAGAAGATGAGGTTGATTTTCTTGAGGCAATGCTTGGACCAAACATGGACGAAGATGAGCTTTGTTGGGCTAAAGATGATGAAAATTTGACTGCAAAACATAGCAGTGTCGATCGACACTCACCTAGTGTCGATCGAACACCCCTCGGGAAATCCTACGACGGACTCTGTTTCAAGACATGGTGTCGATCGACACCAAGGTCAGTGTCGATCGACACCCCCAGTATCGATGTTCATGCCGTTAAGATCTCGACCCCAGCTCGATCCCAGCTCGACAACACACGTGAGAAAGCTAAAAATGGACTGGTGTCGATCGACACCCCCTGCAGAAACAGTATCCGGCGACTTTTTCTTCATCAAATGCCACCGATCGACTTGCTGCAGCCTTTGAACTAGTCCACAAACCTCATGTGCCTGCTCCAAACCCTCCTGTGAAGTCCAAGAAGAAACAAGAGAAGGAAATTGAAGCTCGTCGGCAAGCCATCTTGAGGAATGTGATCAAGAAGTCTCATTCATAAAGCTTCATCAAGAATTCACCGGTCATAAAGGGATTCATCAAGCAGCTGAGTGTCACTAAGGTCAGCATTGAAGATTGCGTTCAATCAGTTCTTAACGAGATTAGTGCGATCAATGTTAGTCTCATGAAGATTGCTAAAGAAGCACCCTCTTCACCCACCCTTAAGACGCTTGAAAAGATGGATTGTTTGGGCCGATTTTTCTTCGATTGTTCAATCAGAGGTATGATCATGAAGAATGCTTTATGTGATACTGGTGCCACTGTGAATGTGATGTCGCAGGCTGTCGTTCGAAGACTTGGTCTTCCTTGCCAACAAACTTCGATGACACCGATAATCATGGCGGACTCCTCATCGGTGAATGCTACGGGCTATGTTCTANCTCCTCATCGGTGAATGCTACGGGCTATGTTCTAAATGTGATGCTTCAAATTGGATATTGTCTCGTACCTCCTGATTTCTATATTATGGATATCAATGAGGAGATCA
>OVAP01002493.1:0-19272 GCA_900406295.1 Aurinia saxatilis
ATAATCGGTTTGGGCCCAACAGGGAAAAGCCCAAGTCAAAACCCAACAGCACGTGGCGTGACATCCCCAAGTTCAACAGTACAGCTGTGTGGATTAACGAGAAATCAATGGGTTTACAAAGAGAAGTTGTTTACTTACAAGAAAGGAGATGAAACGTGGAGGAAGAGTTTTGAAGGTAGTGAGTATGAGAATTGTGTGGACATGGTGTTTAAGGATAAGAACCTTTATGTAATGACATTTGAGAATTACATCAAGGTTATTGATTTCTTTGGTGGTTTAGTGAAAGAAGCGGAGGAGAATCCATATTTGAATCATCGGTTTAGCTTCGATATGGGAGCGAGGGATCGTATTTGGAGGAGGAGGATAACGGTTGCAAACTCGGGAGAGGTTTTTGGTAGGTCAGAGCTCAAGAGAGTTGGGAAAGAAACATTCGTTTAAAATCTTTAAGATGAATTCAGAGAGTAAAAGATGGGAGATGAGATGTTGATCTTTGGTCATGGAGTTATGGTAAGAACATCGGTTAATGGTGGTTCCATCTTTTTTGGTGAAAATGATTTTTGGTCAGGTTTAAGAAGATGCGGTGTGTTTGAGATTGGTACAAGTACATTCATGTTGGCTAAAGAAGTAGCTGATGGGATCTCAGAGACTCGGTTATTCATTCCAGGATCTCCGAGATCCCATAACCTTCATTAGTCAAAGAGCTAGAATTATGTGGGAAGTCTTCTATGAACTTTTTAAGTTTTTTTAGCATGATTTTAATATTGAGATTTGTGGTGTAGTGGCTGATACATTAATTTTCACACCACTTTATTCTTCTTATTACAAGGATGTTTGATAGGTATGATTGTTTGATAAGGTGTCAAATAATTTGGTAATAAATTTGTTTGATATAATTAAACGAAGTCTTTTTGTGATTGAATTGAGTTAACATACAAATTTTTTATAATAACTTTGATATGGTAGTCTGGTTATCAAAATGTTAATTTGGAAATTGTTATCGAAACCTTCAATATATGTTAGTGTAATAGTTTATTTTTCCTAAAATTTTGTATATGACTTTGTAAGTAAAAAAAACTTAATAATTAAATTAAATTATAAATATTATTTAGTTGATAGTAAAATATTGTTATGTTATAGAGTTCTAAATTAAACATAGAAAACTGCTTTGTTTTTCACATTGACTTTCTTTTAAAAGATTTGTTTTGTAAGAGTATTAAAATTAAAATCTCCATGTGATAGTGATAAAAAAATCTAAATAAATTAAACATAGTTTTGCGCTGATAAATCACGAAACCAATAAAATTCAAATCAAAGGTACTAGATTTATCCCACCTATTTAAAAGAGGTTTTCTATTGCACATATCACTAGTTCAACTAAACATACAAAAACTTCATAAAATACCATAATTTTAACTACAACTATGATGTGATGCAGCCTTGATATGCGTGAAGATAAAAAACATATTGTGTACGGATATCACATGCTGTGATAAAAGAGACATATCATTTTCATGACGAAACAAATTTGATTAAGAAACGTTTAAGAATTTTTTATTAAACTTAATAATTTTTTAGACTTGTATGTGTTTGAAATGGTTTACAAAAGCTTTTTTGTTTTTTTGTTACTAGTATACAAAAGTTTTTATAATTATTTCTTGGTGTTTTCATGAATTCTATATTGTAATTTAACTTTGAAGGGTTTATTCCTAGGATTTAATTTTAAATTTTAACAAAACCATAAACTTGCCACATGTCGCAATGCTAGTGGTTTAATGATTTGTACTTCCTAATAAAAAGGATTATTAAAGTTACAACTCTTACGAACACGAAAACCCTAATTAAGAAGAAGAAGATGAAATCAAGAGAACCAAAATGGTCAGAGATGTGTTCCGATGCATTGCAATTGATCCTCGAAACCTTAAGTTTACCAGATTTCCACCGAGCCAGAACCGTCTGTTCAACTTGGTACTCCCTCTCCAAATCATGCGTCGCCGGATCTCGAAATCGGTATCCATGGCTGATTCTGTTCCCGGAGAAGTTCTCCGTATTGAAATCATATAAGCTCTTCGATCCTGTAGAGAACAAGACTTACAAAGCCAGAGATCTCAGAGACGAGTCATCAGAGAGCCGATGCATCGCGAGTCATGGTAATTGGATACTGATGTTGAATCCTAGTCTTGAATTCTCGATCATAAACGTTTTCTCCGGCGAGAGAATCAATCTCCCGCCGTTATCGCTTAGAGGCTCTGTGATATTCAGTAGAAAAGACGATGGTGGGATATTGCTAGAACACTCTTACTTTGATCGCGAGACGATTCTCAATAGGTATATTGAGACGGCTGTGTTGTGGATTGATGAGAAAACTAAGGATTATGTAGTGAGTTGGATTTACAATGATCTCTACTTGTTTAGTTATAAGAGAGGTGATGATTCTTGGTGGCATCTTGAAGATACCAAGTGTTTGTCTATGGCTTATAAGGATCACAAGCTCTTTGTTTTCACCTCGGAGTATTTCGTCAAGATTTTCGATTTCTCTGGTGGTTTCCCGAATGAGTTGATTGAAAAGAATCCGTATTTGAATCTTCCGGTTTACTATACTCCAGAACCTTGGGAATACATTTGGAAAAGGAGAGTAGTGGTTACGAAATCAGGGGATGTTTTGGTTGTTGTGAGCTTGAAAGGATTACCTGGGTATGAAGAGAAACGTTTGTTCTACATCTTTAGGATGAATCCGGAAGGTACCGAATGGGAAAGGGTAGATTCTCTGTGTGACGAGATGTTGGTTTTTCGCGATGGGATCACAATAGCAGCACCGGGTAAAGAGATTGATGGAGTAGGGATCGTCAAGGGAAATTCCATATATTTCTTAGCTGATGATATTTGGCCGCCTCAGACTAATGCATCCTTTCCAAGTAGTACTGGTGTTTTCGATCTTGCTACGACCAATTTAAGCTGGTCTGGATACCCTTCTTGCTTCAGAAACATTTGCTGGTTTGTTCCAGGATCCGATAAGAAGTAAATCAACCTACTATTCTATCTAGGCTCTCTTTTTTTCTTTTCTTATGCTTTCCTTACGTACTCCTTAATGTTGTGTTCATAGCAAACTAAAGATGGTTTTCAGAAGTATAGAATCTATATGACTTTTGTATATCTTCAATCTACGTGAAGAACTCAAAAAACTCATTGTTGAATTGACTTAACTTATACTTTTGACTTCACCAGTTGTACATTGGATTGTTTTCTTTATGAAATCACATTAAGGTAAAAATGAATGAACCTGTTGAGAAAAATTCACAAAGAATTTGAGATTTAAGCATAGACACAAATGACACTGGATCTGTTTCAGTATGAACTTTATTAATCTATCTGCTGAATCCTGCTTCTGTTGGCTGAGGTTGTTCATGAACTCTTGGCTGTCTCAGAATAGGACCAATCACCTTCCAAACTGTATACAAACACCATAAAACCCCAAAATGAGTAAACAAAATAAAAAGGTATTAACCGAACTGAATGGTGTAAGAAATTTGATCACAAAAGTTTGCAACCTCATCTCTCATGTAGAGCTTATCCTAGATCAAGAACTCAGACCATTTAGTTTTATAATTAAACTTACAGTATATTGCTGCGGCCAACCACTCATTAACTATCTTCACCCATGTGCTTGTCCAACCAACATCAATGCTCCATCTATGTTAGATATATATGATACAATTTCATAATCAGTTTGCTGCAGGGCAACTAGAGAGAAAAAAACTCGAGATGAAATTGAAATATATAGATGGGAAGTTTTCTTACTTCCTGGCTGAATGTGAGAGGTCCCAGCTGATGAACAACATAGCAAAGTACATTGCTCCGAAGGAGAACACAAGGTGGAAAAATCCATAGTTGTATGGTATATTGTCTTCTTCTTTGGTTTCGTCTCTACGGAACTCGAACTGTAATTAGATAACAATGTCTGCCTCAGGAAAATCATTACTTTCAAGCTGAGATTGAACGGAAAACTTACCTTGAAGAATTCTGAATCGATCCCAGTTGAGAATGTTGCCATCACAATGGCGCCTATAGCTATAAGAAAACTCTGAACAAAGGAAAAAAGTCTAATAAGTGGGACTGAATCTAAGTAAGAAAAAAACTCAAGAAGAGGCATTTAGCTCTTACCAGTATGGTAATCCAACCGGTGTGATCGTTTTGAGTATGTGCATTGCATTTTGTATCTGAAGGTTCGCTGATAAATAACTTATACATTAGTAATGTTTTGAAGAATCAACAAAACAAAAAATCAGACTTTGGTTTTTCTTTCTTACCTTCTGATTGCAGACCAACAAAGGAAAACAATGTAGGAAGCCATAATCCCGGAAGACAGAAGTCCTTTCTTCACCTTCAACGAAAAGTCTTACAACACATCAGAACAAGAAGGAGAGATTCATTATGTTACAAATGTGCAAAACATAGGAAATGTACCTTTGAATATAAGGACATAGCGATCATAAGGATAAGAAGAAAAACAGTCCATGAGATGAAGAATATATTCAGGACACAAGCTGTGGAAGCTGCGTAGAAGTAGTACATCATTGCTATCCCACAAAAAGAACCGATGTACAGTACTGTGGACATGACCAAACCAAAGGAGCAGCTGCAGATACAACATTAGTCAACAACAGTTGATATATCCACATAAGGCACAAGACTGTAATGACTGATACGTGCTTACCTTTGCTTGCTTTGGTCACGAGGCTTCCAGTAGTTATTCCACCAAGTCATGAATTCGATTACACTTATGAGTTGAAGACCGAGAAATATCCTGCAACATTAAAATGGTATGAGAATCATGTGTTCTTACATAATTGGTTAGAAGAGAGTAACTTGAAACATGATTTATACCCGGCACCAACACGAGCAATTTCTCCTGTAAGTAAAAAACATCACTCTCTTCGTCAAACTGATTACATCAAATTGGAAGAAAAAGGTTATATATAGAGCTATAGCGAGACAATAAGATACCGTAAATTTGGATGTAGAGATGAGGTATGAAGAAAGGAGCTATCATGACTATAACTAGCAGAACAAACTTGAATGTCCAGTTATCCGAGTGCCAACTGTTTTGAGCATCATGGAGTTTCACTGTGCTCCATGTTGAGAGAAACATAATAAGGAAAAATATCTACATTGTTAAGGATCAGTAAAACTTATACAACATACAAACTATTTAAAACTTGTGATTCAATCACCAAAAGGATACGAAACATCCTAGACTCACACGGAGAACCCCAAGTGTATGGAAACAATGACTTCCTTCTGGTCCACAACTACTAGTATCTGCATTGAATATAATTCAACACAAACTTTTCTATAGATTCAGCATAAGACATATCTTACAAGATTAGGAGTTTACATGGGAGCAAAGACAGAGCCTTTTGTGCATAGTCACGGATGAACCAAGCGCATAGATTGATAACCAAGAAGATGGTTGCGTAGACATAACGAGCTCTCAAAGACTTGTTCTTCTCTTGGTAGTAAAAGAGACTCTTCTGTTCAATTTCCCTGGTTAGCTCATCAAGCTGAGCAGCCTCTAAATCACCAGGACTCATCTGTAATGCCACCCTACAAGCTCTACAATTTTACCTGCAAGTAAATGTACTATTTCTCTGTCAAAAGACTCAAAACCAGAGGCTAATTTACCCTAAAACAGTCCATATCACACGATTAAAAGCATCAAAATTCGGTAATTTGTTCTCCCGTGTACTCAATTTTGCGTATGTTCAAGAGTTTCATCATCTCCCTAAGAAAAAGTTACAATTTTTTCAAATAAATGGCAACGATGTTAATTCTTATAAACCCTAAAACCTATAAAAATTGCCTTATATTGGCAGTGATGATAATACTGCTCGACATTCAAAAAAGAAAAACGCCGAAGCAGAGAGATTCAGACCCATAATTGAGTATGTCGAGTAGTATTTAACAAAGAAAGAGAAAAAACTGACCTTTTTGGCTCTGTCTTTGTAGACAAAAGACAGAGAATGAAAAGAAGAAGAAGACGAAGCTTGAGAGCTCTCTCAGGTGTGACTGTACACACGACAAGCACGCAGAGAGAGAGTAAAGAAGAAGCGGTCGATTTAAAATACAAACATGCTTTGGTGTTTAATCCTCTGTAACAGACTCGTTGTAATGACTCGTGCACCTCTATTTCTAACCGTACGATTAGATGACTCCTTGTTCGCTTACATTCATTTGCTTTGACCAATGTATATACACAACTTTTGTGTTTGGCTTGAGTGTTCGTTTTTATGTACAATGATTTTAATCACATGATTCACATCGCATGGAAACTTGTTAATTGAAAACTTTGAATATTGTGTAAAGTTAATAAAATAATAATTAAGAAGATGAAACATTCCCTGAGCTCGAGGAAACATTACTATGGAAAGCCACGTACCTGAATCTTTCTCAAATTTGGTCCCATGATTATTACTTGTAGTCTAACTAATTTTTTTGGAAGTGTGTAATTAACATGTACATTAATTTTCTTGCCTAAACAGTATAGTTTTCTCGTTAACCAATATTAGTCTTCTATCCCCAAAATAAATTTCAGTCAAAAGTTTTAGAACATTCTTTAAATTCAGGGTTTTGTTTTTTGTCATTTAGTTTATTGGATTGATTCACCATTTGGTTTATCTCTCACTGAGATTTGAACACATGGATTGTGTGGTGACATGGTGAGTTTGACCAATTAGCCTAATTAAATCAACTTCCTTTACTTAAGCTGTGATCAATCCAAAATATGGTTTACTAGTACAATAAGCAAGGCAGACTATTTATGGTACAGACAAGGAAATAAAGACAAATACACTTGAGTTTGGTTCATGACTTTTTGAAGAGAGGAAGGTTTAGACCTACCAAGCCTTCTTAACCTTCTTCATTACTCGATTTTGGACAAATCAATTGTGTAAACTTGTATTCTTGTTAAACCCCTTCAATTATTTTTGTATACAGTATAGAGTTTGTTAACTGAATTACATGTAAACAGGTAAACCAATATCGTGTTATTAAGAGGAGGGTTTAGGTGAAAGTTGGCAAGAACTATAGAAACCTCCTTAAGAAGCCTCCTCCTTGAAGATTCAAGGAATACTACTCTGGATCATTTGGAATAAGTTAACAACAGACTTGCATGACCAAAAACTCACTAATTTAAATGATTTTTTTATAAATCGATTGTGAATTCCAACTCATGGAAAAAATTCAAGGTTTTTCTCCCTCTTCCAATCATGTTAAATAAAAAAAATTCATTAGTGCCTTGTGGATGGACACAACTATAGCTTCTCAGACTATAGATTGCCTTAGCTATGGTGTATGGTTCCTCATCAGAAACCCATTCCACCCATACCTCCCATACCGCCCATTCCACCACCACCGCCCATCGGTGGGGAAGCTTCCTCCTTCGTTGGAATCTCAGTCACAACTGCTTCCGTTGTTGTCAACAAAGATGACACACTAACCAACAAAATAAACCAAGAAAAATTATTAGCCAGACCATTGCACTAAACTACTATATTTGAAGACAAAAACACAAATTTTCAAAGTATGTGTACCTAGCAGCATCAACCAATGCAGTTCTGATCACTTTCACGGGATCAATAATACCAGATTTTACCATGTCAACGTATTCCCCTGCAAAGTAAAATTGGAAAAAGAAGCTAGATCAGCACTTAGTGCAATAAGAAGGTGAAGTAAGAGCTATAGAAAGCGATTTCTCCAATACCTTTAGCTGCGTCATAACCAAGGTCAGGGTTATCTTGCTCCAAAAGCTTGCCTACGATAACTGCACCCTCCACTCCAGCGTTGGAAGCAATTGTGCTGACAGGTGTCTGTATCAAAGAAAGTTTAGTGAGTAAACTTTCAAGAGATTTTTGTTAAGAAGAAGAAAAAGAATATGACGAGAGGAAAACCTTAAGAGCGTTTTGGATAATTTGGACACCGACTTTCTGATCAAAATTAGCTGTTGAAAGGTTCTCGAGTTCTTTTGAAGCGTACAAAAGAGCCACGCCACCGCCTGAAATTCGACCAAAGTGATGTAAGCCTTGGGCAATGATGACCTTAAAACCAAAGTTTGTCCTTGGGATGGTTTTTACCTGGAACAATACCCTCTTCTACAGCTGCTTTAGTTGCATTTAGAGCATCAGTTACTCTATCTTTCTTTTCGCCAACTTCCGCCTCACTAGCTCCTCCAATCTATTAGCCAATATGAATATCCCATCATTGGTTATGAATAGAGAATGTCAGTCAGTTAAAGTGCTCTAGCAGAGATATTAAGAGAGCAGATCCAATACCTTCAGTACAGCGATACCACCAGAAAGCTTAGCCAGTCTTTCTTGGAGCTTTTCTTTGTCATAGTCAGACGTGCTCGCTTCAACCATGGATCGTATCTGTAAGATTTATTTAGATTTAAAACATATTTAGCATCCTTACCAGTTTGGAAAAGGAGTTAAAAGCAGATCCCTAAATCTTCTACTTGATAATGAGTAAGAAGTATGAACCAACCTCTTCACATCGTTCCCCAATTGATTTCTTGTCACCAGCCCCATCAAGAATAACAGTATCATCTTTGGATACGGTTACCTGTTAACAAATGCAATTCATGTTATATGAAATGTATCCAAAGTGAAGTTAGAAGAGGAGAAAAAGCCAGAGAAAATGGGACCAAACAAACCTTTTTGCAGTTTCCAAACATACTGAGGTCAACTTTTTCGAGATTCATACCCAACTCTTCTGTTATTACCTGTAAATTTGAGTCATAAAAGGAACATTATAACTCATACAATTAGTACAAGTGTGATTGTTCTGGCAATAAGTAATATCGAAAAGGGGCGTGCCTGAGCTCCGGTTAGGGTAGCTAGATCGTGTAAATTGGCCTTTCGGCTCTCTCCAAAACCAGGGGCCTTTACGGCACAGACCTATAATGCGGTGGCACTTAAATCAATCCAAGAATTTAAATTTATGATGAGAATAGTAAAAAGAAGGCATATAACATAAGGCTGAATAGGAAAACCTTAATTCCAGCACGGAGTTTGTTCAGAATCAGGACGGCAAGAGCCTCGCTGTCCATATCCTCAGCAACGATTAGCAGTGGCCTTTGGCTCTGAAAAAGGGCAGAAAAATAAATATCTTCAGATAAGAAGTAACTTATGTAAATATCCGACAGTGTTAACATTTGCCAAATTATTTATACCTTGAGGGCCAGTTCTAACACTTTCACCACGGAATTTAAATTGGAAATTTTCTTCTCGTGGATTAGGATGAGAGGATCTTCTAGTTCCTGCATATCAGATTCATTCAGAACAAATCAAACAGAAAGTTCTTAAAATGGATCAAGTGATAAGGTAAGAATCCTTACACATTTTTGGTTTTTCTGGTTAGTAATGAAGTAAGGAGAGATGTATCCCCTGTCAAACTTCATACCCTCAACAACTTCCAGCTCGTTGAACAAAGTCTTTCCATCCTGTATCAAGAGATGAGAGCATAAGTTACAATAATAAATAAGAAATATAATTTATCACTTGGGGAGCAAATTCAACTCACTTGAATTGTGATTACTCCCTCTTTGCCGACGCTTTCCATAGCCTTTGCAATGAGTTCACCAATTTCCCTGTCCCCATTAGCTGATATTGTTCCAACTTGGGCAATCTCTTCAGAGGTGCTAATCATGCGTGCTCGGCTCTTCAAGTTGGTCACAACAGTATCAACTGCCATGTTGATACCACGTCTTAGGTCCATTGCATTCATTCCAGCAGCAACTGATTTACAACCTTCCGTGAAGATAGCTCGTGTAAGGACTGTAGCACATGTTGTTCCTGTATAGCATACAATATATAAATATATGATTAGACAGGAGGGCTAAGACTACAATTACCAAAGAAAGGGAACACTTACCATCACCAGCAACGTCATTTGTGGCGTTTGCAACCTGCTTGACAAGACTAGCACCAACGTTCTTAACTCTGTCTTTGAACTCGATGCTCTTGGCAACAGTGACACCATCCTTTGTCACCTTTGGTGCACCCCAGCTTTGTTCGATGATGACAGTACGACCCTTCAAAGATAACAAAACAAAACAGAATTTAACAAAGGTAATAGGAATCTCTTGAAGAGAAACAATCTGAAACAAAAGTGTATACCTTGGGTCCCATAGTGACTTTAACAGCATCAGCAAGATCCTCAACACCCTTGAGCATCAAAGCCCTGGCCTCAACACCGAACCTTATGTCTTTTGCCGCATAGTTCCTAGTAGAATTAAGCCTGCTTCCAATCTAACAATTCAATTCACAGAATCCACATCAATACATACCCATCACTAAATCATCCTAATAAGATACTAAAAGTGAAGAACACAAACCTGAGTTGTAACCTTCCTAGCAACTCTGTTGAAAAACAAAACAAAGAAAAGTAAATTTAACAAACAAGCTACAATCAATGTATGTTTTAGATCAGAACTAAACTCCTACATAGTTTCTCGCAAATTTCTGATCAGAGACAAAAATCAAAGAGAAAAGACAGAAGCAGTAGAGATCTGATCTAACCTAGCTTTGGAAGCAATGTTAGTGACTAGCCGATACATGGTGATAGATGAGAAGATTACAAAATTGCTTCAGTAACAGATCTCGACTTCGCACTCGGGGAAGAAGAGAAGAAATGAAGCAGAGCGGAAGGTTCTAGAGGCAGCAGGGTTTAGGGTTTTACCGTTTTCTCCGGTTTGGGCCTTATAAACAAAAAAACCCTCAAGTGAAATTAGGTTTTTTCTATTCTCTTCTCATATTAGATTTTTTTTTTTCCGCTAAAAATACTTTTAGTTGATTAAATCTTAACCCAAACTTTGCCACGATCACCACAAACCGTGACCCAAAAATGGTGCCAGCAACCAAAGAAAACTGCCGGAGATTTATAAGTTAAAAAAAAAAGACACCTAAATATTTAACAAAACACATCAACAACAACAAAGACCTAAATCCGAATCAATTAGAAAGAAAATTGAGGGGGATAAACTGACAACAAAAATGGTAACCACCACTCCTAGGTCCACCCGATGAAAATTGAGGAGGATAAACTGAAATAAAAATCAAACCAAATCGGAAATAAAATTTAGAGTGAAATAATAGTATATATTATATTGATTTTATTTGCGATTCTTTTTTACTATGGATATATTAATTGAGAAAAAAAGGTATTTTTATGTTTCATCGGAAAATAGGATTTGGCTTAAATTTTTTTGTGGCTTAATTTCTAATAAGTGTAAAGAGAGCATATCAATACCATTGCAAAATCTTCTTTACACAAACGCACGCGCAAATTCTTCACAATGTATAGAAGGAGCAATATAATTGCAGAATGATATACGAGGATTGTTTTTTTTGTTTTTAGAAATCAAAAGTATTGCATTAAAAGTATTTGATAAATTAATCGTGAACTGGAACACAAATCATGGAAAAACTCAACGTTCTTCTCTCTTGATTTAAGAAAAGATTCATCAATGCCTTGTGGATGAAACAACTAGTACAACATCTGACACCAGATTACACAAGAACTTAGCTAGGGTCTATGTTTCTCTTCAGAAATCCATTCCTCCCATACCGCCCATGCCACCACCACCGCCCATACCCGGAGAAGCTTCCTCTTTCGCTGGAATCTCAGTCACAACTGCTTCCGTCGTTGTCAACAAAGACGACACACTATCCCATAGAACAAACCAAGAAAAAGTATCAGTAAAACCAATTTCGCTAAAACTACCAACTTTGATGGCCAAATTAACAAATTTACAACTTTGTGTACCTTGCAGCATCAACTAATGCGGTTCTGATCACTTTCACTGGATCAATAATACCAGACTTTACCATGTCAACGTATTCCCCTGCAAAGTAAGATTGCAAAAGAAGCTAGATCAGTATATAGTGGAATAACAAGGTGAGCCACGAGCTATAGAAAGCAAAGTTCTCCAATACCTTTAGCTGCGTCATAACCGAGATCAGTGTTATCTTGCTCCAAGAGCTTGCCTACAATAACTGCACCCTCCACTCCAGCGTTGGAAGCAATTGTGTGGACAGGTGTCTGCATCAAATAAAAAGATTAGTGAGTAAACCTTTACAAGAGATTTTTGTTAAAAAGAAAGAATGTAGCGAGAAGAACCTTAAGAGCGTTTTGAATGATCTGGACACCGACTTTCTGATCAAAATTAGCTGTTGAAAGCTTCTCGAGTTCCTTTGAAGCGTACAACAGAGCTACACCACCACCTGTAATTCGACCAAAAGTAATGTAATTACTGGGCAACTATGACCCTAAAAACCAAAGTTTGTCCTAGGGATTGTTCTTACCTGGAACAATACCCTCCTCTACGGCTGCTTTGGTGGCATTTAGAGCATCAGTTACTCTATCTTTCTTTTCGTTAACTTCTGCCTCACTAGCTCCTCCAATCTATTAGCCCATTTGAATATCCCATCGTTTGTTATGCATAAATATTTGGGCCAATTACAGTGCTCCAGCAGAGATGTTAAGAGAGGAGGTTCATTTACCTTTAGTACAGCAACACCACCAGAAAGCTTACCCAACCTTTCTTGAAGCTTCTCTTTGTCATAGTCAGACGTGCTTGCCTCAATCATGGATCGTAACTGTGTGATTTATTAGATGTAAAACGTAATTAGCATCCTTCCCAGTTTGGAAAAGGGACCAAGGCAGATCCCTGATTCCCCTATTTGATAATAAGTAAGAAGTATGAAGCAACCTCTTCACATCGTTCCCCAATTGATTTCTTGTCACCAGCCCCATCAAGAACAACAGTATCATCTTTGGATATAGTCACCTGTTACCAAATGAAATCATGTTATATAAAATGTCTCCAAAGGTATATTGGAAAAGGAAAACAAGCCAGAGCAATGGGACCACACTAACCTTTTTGCAGTTTCCAAACATACTGAGGTCGACTTTGTCAAGACTCATACCTAACTCTTCTGTTATTACCTGTGAATTGAAGTCATCAGAGGAACATTAGGCTCATTCAATTATAGTGAGTGTGATTGTCTTGGAACATGGTAAAACAGGAACATAGGCTTACCTGGGCTCCGGTTAGGGTAGCTAGATCGTGTAAATTGGCCTTTCGGTTCTCTCCAAAACCAGGGGCTTTAACAGCACAGACCTATAATGTGATGGCATTTACATCAATCCAACAGATTACATTTCTAACAAGACATAGTAAAAACAAAAGCCCATATAATAAAAGGCTAACCTTGATTCCAGCACGGAGTTTGTTCAGGATCAGGACGGCAAGTGCCTCGCTGTCCACATCCTCAGCAACGATCAGAAGGGGTCTTTGCTTCTGAAAATGGGCAGAGAAGATAAATCGTGATCTTTAGATACAAAGTAACTTACGAGAATATCTGACATTATTGACATTCAAGAAATTGCCAAATTATTTATACCTTGAGGGCCAGTTCTAAGACTTTCACCACAGCATTTAGATTGGAAATTTTCTTCTCGTGGATTAGAATGAGGGGATCATCTAATTCCTGATAATAATATCCATGCAGAACAAATCAATCGCGAAGTTCTTGAAATTGATCAGGCAACATGGTGAGATAATCCTTACACATTTTTGGTTTTTCTGGTTAGTAATGAAGTAAGGAGAGATGTATCCCCTGTCAAACTTCATACCCTCAACAACTTCCAGCTCATTGAACAAGGTTTTTCCATCCTGTATCAAGTGATGATAGCATAAGTCACCATAACGAATACGATATATAGTTAATCACTTAGGGACCAAAATTAAACTCACTTGAATTGTAATAACTCCCTCTTTGCCAACGGTTTCCATAGCCTTTGCTATCAGTTCACCAATTTCTCTGTCCCCATTAGCTGATATTGTTCCAACTTGGGCAATCTCTTCAGAAGTGCTAATCATGCGTGCTTTGCTCTTCAAGTTGGTCACAACAGTTTCAACTGCCAGGTTGATACCACGTCTTAGGTCCATTGCGTTCATTCCAGCAGCAACTGATTTACAACCTTCCGTGAAGATAGCCCGAGTAAGGACTGTAGCACATGTTGTTCCTGTAAAATATACATACATACATAACAACAATTAATATGATTAGATAGGAGGACTAACAATACAATTACCAAAGACAAAAAATACGTTTTAAGACAGTGAAAGGGAACACTTACCATCACCAGCTACATCATTTGTGGCGTTTGCAACCTGCTTGACAAGACTGGCACCAACGTTCTTAACTCTGTCCTTGAACTCAATGCTCTTGGCAACAGTGACACCATCCTTGGTCACCTTTGGTGCACCCCAGCTTTGTTCGATGATGACAGTACGACCCTTCAAAGATAACAAAACAAAACAGACTTTAACAAAGGTAATAGGAATCTATTGAAGAGAAACAATCTGAAACAAAAGTGTATACCTTGGGTCCCATAGTGACTTTAACAGCATCAGCAAGATCCTCAACACCCTTGAGCATCAAAGCCCTGGCCTCAACACCGAACCTTATGTCTTTTGCCGCATAATTCCTAGTAGAGCTAAGCCTGCTTCCAATCTAACAATTCAATTCACATAACCCACATCAATACATACCCATCACTAAAACAGCATAACTAAATAATAAAAGTGAAGAACACGAACCTGAGTTGTAGCCTTTCTAGCAACTCTGTCGGGAAAAAAAAGGAAAGATAACACAGATCCCATCAATAAAATTGAAAGCAACTTTCAGAAAATGCACATAAGAGAACGAAGTTACAAACCTAAAGCTAAATTCATACATAATTATATCGTTATCAGTATTTCACAAGTTTCCGATCACCGTGAAAACGAATCAGAGACAAAAATCAAGTAGGATTCGAATCGGATCCAAAAAAGAGAAAACCCAGGAGCAGAAGAGATCTAACCTAGCTTTTGAAGCAATGCTTGTGACTAGTCGATACATGGTGACAATATTCTCACTCGACCAAAGACGATTACTCGGAAACCAAATCGGAGTAAAATAAATAAGTAGAAGAGAAATGAAGTATAGCGAAGATTCTAGAGGCAGTAGGGTTTAGGGTTTTTCGTTTTCCCCAAGCTCGCACATTGCTCAAGTTTGACCCGGTCCATTAATATTATGGGCCTTAATTTCAAAGCCCATATGATTTTACAACAAAACAAAAGAAGAATTAAGTTACTACACAACATTTCTGATTGTCTTGTCCAGAATCCCTAAGATCGTCGATTTGGGAACAGAACAAGATGACGGAAGCGATGATAAGGAAGAAGCCAGGGATGGCGAGTGTTAAGGATATGCCATTGCTACAAGATGGTCCACCACCGGGTGGTTTTGCTCCGATCCGGTATGCTCGTCGGATCTCCAATACGGGTCCAAGCGCCATGGCGATTTTTCTTACTGTCTCAGGTGCTTTTGCTTGGGGGATGTATCAAGTTGGACAAGGAAACAAAATCCGCAGGTATTTTTATTAGACCTCGCTCACATTTCTCTCTCTCTCTCTCACACATTTTAGTGGTTGCAAAAAAAAATTGAATATTTTGAATTGAATGTTACAAATAGTCTTGAATTGGTTAAAGCTCGTGTTTTTTTTTTGTAGCTAATTGATGATCCTTTGAGATGTGGTGAAGAAAGCAATTTAATTGCAAAATGTTACTAGTTACTTGGATTTAGGTGGTCAGATTGTGAATTACAATTAGCCTTGTTAATGTCGATTTTGCGTGGTTTACTAATGATAGGATAATACAGTGTTATCTTTCTTGGTGTGTACATTCTCTACTAGTATTCAATGGTTAGGATCTAAGTTGTGTAATGATGCCAAAGAAGTCTCTGAGTGAGCAAATGTATCAACGTGAAAGTTCTTATTTAAGATTTGTTGTGATGATAGAGCGTTGAAGGAGGAGAAATACGCTGCCCGTAGAGCAATTCTACCCATTCTACAGGCAGAAGAAGATGAAAGGTAGTTTCAATTATTCAGACTATGAAATTTAACTAGTCTTGTGGTACAAACTCCCAACATTGAATCTCGTTTGTTGATTGTGAATAGGTTTGTGTCTGAGTGGAAGAAGTATCTAGAATACGAGGCTGATGTGATGAAGGATGTTCCTGGATGGAAAGTTGGTGAAAACGTGTACAACTCTGGTCGTTGGATGCCTCCGGCTACAGGAGAGCTTCGTCCTGATGTCTGGTAATATTAATCCAATATCTCCTTTTGATGATGATGAATGTTGTGTAAGCATTTCAGAACTGTGATCCGTCTGTTTATTACTTGTTACCTCTCTTTTTTTTTGCACCATGTAATAAGAGAATGATACATACACAGTTCATGTATTGCTGAATATTGTCTCGTTTTATTTCTTTCACTACTTCCTGTCTCTTTGTCAATGACGAAATGAGGTTCAAAATGGATATTTGTTTACATTCTTTTAGCTAAATAAGTGTTAAACTGTCTAGTATCGTTTTATGATTATTTCGTGAAAATTTTATAAACTCGATTATCAAACACACAACAAAAGATTAGTATACAGTAAATGTAAACGGAAAGTGGAAGACATTACATAAATGGAAAGCCACATCCTCTCTGCAACAAAAGAAACCTCAAACTGTTTTTGTTTTCTACAATATATTTTGTTCTGGGGTTCTTCCATGGAGTGGGCTTATCTTTTTGCTTTTTACATCACAAAGCACTAGAGGATCAAAAGTGTGAGATACAACGACGATGATGACGAGCAGCTACAGTTTTAATCTGTAGCTTAGTTTCTTCTTTCCATGTAGTAACAATATCATTAGCCACACTCATCGCATCAAGCGACGCACCAAAGAGTCCTCTTCCCGTGAACCCCACTGCATACAATCCGGCCTTCCCTTTCCACCCTTTTGGAAAAGGGTTTTTCTCTATTCCAATCTCAGCCAAGTCATTGTCCTGCCAACCACCAAACAACAGTTTAGTATTGACAATCTAACCTTATACCGATAATAGTTTGCATGCAAGATAAATGTTATTGCCTACCTTGAGCCATGATGGGACATTGCTTTTGTAACCAGTAGCGAGAACGACGGAATCGATCTCTAGAACTTGGCCGTCTACGAGTTCGACCTTTCCTGGACCGAACTTAACTATTCCTGGGACGATTTTGATCTTTCCTGATTTGATTTTTGAGAATGCTCCGATGTCTAGCACAGGTGTTTTACCGGCAGTGTTCTTCAGCTCTAGCGGTCCAGCTTTAGGCCTCTTAAGGCCATATTTATCTGTGTTCCCAAGAAGTAACCTTGTGAGGATCAGCAGCGTCTTATCCACGAGCCAAACCGGCATCCATTTCATCATTTTGACACCTAACTCGAATGTCGACTTTCCAAGAATCTCTCTCGGCAATACATGAACCTGATCAATCAGATATAAACCAAAGGAGAAAACAGAGTAAATAACTATCAGATGAAACTAATGTTCTGCTAGAAAATTTGAGAATCCTCTGCTTTAGAAACAGAGAATCATATGTTACTGGTTTTTGTACTTACCGAGCTACGTACGACCATTGATGGGCTTGCACCGTGGTTGCAAAGATCAAGAGAGACTTCCATGCCAGAGTTACCACACCCAACTACTAAAACTCGCTTTCCACGGTACCTCTCACCGGATTTATAATCACCAGCATGGAGAACATCACCACCAAAATCTTCTAAACCCTTAAACTCTGGGACCACTTTCTCAGCATTCTCTCCAGTCGCCACAATGAGCCACCTACAAATATACTCAAACTCACAAGAACCAAGCAGCTCGCTTCTCGAAACGGTCTTGACTCGCCACAACCCAAACCTCTCATCGTATTTAGCTGACTGAACAGTCTCATTGAACTTGGGGTGAAGATCAAAGTGAATTGCGTAGGACTCAAGGTACTCGATAAACTGATACTTGGTTGGATACTCCGGGAAGTCCTCCGGGAAGGGTAAATTGGGTAATTGACAGAATTGCTTGGGGAGATGAAGCTTGAGACGATCATATGTTCTGTTTTGCCACAGAGAGGCTATGCAGTTAGCTCTCTCAAGGATTATAAACGGAACTTCCTGGCTTTTAAGTCCCGCCGCGACGGCTAGGCCCGATGGGCCGGCCCCGACGATGACTGGACCGTTCACCCAGATGCAACGCCGGGGAAAAATGTCACCGGCATTGGTAGGAAGGACACTTGAGATGTTGACACAAGTTGTGTTATTGTTAGTACACATCTTCTTTAGTGGTTTTTTTTTTTTTATAGTTGTTTGGTTTGCAAGATATTTAGGGCAAGAAAAGAGAAAATGTAATGATGATAGATTGGGATTTGGTTTGTGTTTTGTTTTGAACTGAGGAGTAGAGGTTTATATAGAGGAGCTTTTCGGAGCAAATTGTATTTTGTAAAATTATCAAAGTTCTATGATTATTAATTTGATTATTATATATGCTCATTGAATTTGTTCGAATGATAAGAGTATTATTGTTACATTACGGTTGGTGCATTTACGTGGTCTTTAATCTATATATCTCAAGATCCTTTTAATCAGTATTTGTTGTGATCACTTGTACAGAATTTTAGTGGTCATTTTTATTTTTTCCAATCATAATGAACCGAATTTCATACATTTTCCCGATTTGAAACTGAGTATGTGATATGATACTATCCCAAACGTCACTAGATCAGATGTTTATGTTTTGTCCAGGATACTTTTTTAGTTGAACTAACAACACTTGGTTTATTATATATTGATTTTTTGGAATTCGACAACCTTATAATAACACTGTAAATCAAAAGCCATTAGTTAAACTGATAAATACATCATGAAAAATTTAGATCGTGGATTCGAATAACATTTGGAAAGAAATCATATAAATGTTGAGTTTTGGTTATAGTGTGGATGAACGAGTCTAAATCTAAAAAAATTTCAGTTATTTATGAAAGAGAATATTTTTTTATGTATATATAACCCTGTTGAACTATTGACACAATAATTACAAAGTATTTTTTTAATAAAAAGAATATTTATTTATTTATTTGAATGAAGAGCAAGAAAAATATTCAGCTTGACATTATTTGTAATATAAGAAATTATATGCTCAAGTCTTTCAAAAATATTTTCTTCATATATCTAAAGAACAAAAAAAAGAAAAGAAAGGGGTCCATTACTCCATTCGGGTCTTCTGGTTAGACTATCCACAATCATAATTTTTATTCAACACCCTAAATTTCACTTTTTACATTCCACATCGTCTTCTCTTTCTTCCACATACTTA
>OVAP01002494.1:0-19272 GCA_900406295.1 Aurinia saxatilis
CAAGTCATTTTGTCTACCATTAACATCCCCTAAGTCTAGCGCTTTATCCATCAGTAGAAATTTAGCAAACAAAACCCAAAAACCAACCCTTCTTTCCATATAGCTTAATAGAAAAATCAGTAGAACATAGTGTAGCAGCTGGGATTTGTGGAAATCGATCCTTATTACTACAGCGATACATTNTATAGCTTAATAGAAAAATCAGTAGAACATAGTGTAGCAGCTGGGATTTGTGGAAATCGATCCTTATTACTACAGCGATACATTGTAGTATAAGGTCTTAAAGAGTCTAAAAACCTACTTATTAAACAATGCGAGCAAGGTAGTCTGAGGCGACAACACGCCTATCAAACTCCGGAGGAACAACATCCGGGGGTGGGACCTCCTCCTCAACCACCGATGGTTGAGCCTCTTTCGCTTTCCTTGTCCTCTTGCGTGGGCCACCCACAGCGACGCCTTTGCTCTTGTCCATTCTCCGCGTCTCATCGTCCGGTCCTCGCGACGAACTACCAAACGTGCTGCAGGACCCGCTCCAATCAGCCTGCGACACTCCGACATAAACCCATTGTGTAGCTTATGAGACAGATATTCTCATTGGCAGGTTCATGAACAAGATGAGATTTATCTTCTTACTGTAACCGCAGAGCTGGTCGAGAATAATAATAATACAACATGTCGACACTGATTCTGTGAGTTTTGATGAAAATGATGCGACTCTTACTATCACAATGCCTAATTAATATTAGAGTGGAGTTTGGAGATGGGAGTGAAGTTGAGAACAGAGAAGAAACAAAGAATAGAGAAGTAGTTTGGGAGATTGAAGACAATATTTATGATAATGCGAACAAGACCCTTCCTTCTTTTCTGCATATCAAACGTGGGTTTTCATATCACTCACATAGAATCATATTCTTATCTAGCAGTGATTGCTTTTGTTGATTATTCTCTATTATGAGAAATACATGGGGAGATGAGTTTCTAATCTCGGAACCAGTTTGGGATTTTGTCATAGCAAGTGATATTCTTCTATGTAAGTACCCTTTCCCATTCGGTTTATCGGGAAGTTATTACTAATACATTTTCATGCTTTGATTACTTTGTTGCTTTTGCAGATGTGAAATAGTACCCAAACTTGATCAGGTCTCTCAATTCTCTCAAAACCTACAAACCAAAAGACGCCAATGATGCACCTAAAATTCATCAAGGGGATTTCATCAAATCATGACCAAATATGGAGTGGTAAGACACCTAAAATTCCATGGCATTCCTCGGAATTTTTTTATCTAATTAGATGAAATGGAAAAAATCAAGTATATGCTTTTGATCTAAGAAGTAAAAACTGCAATGATGCAAGGACTTATATATAGACCAAAAAGGCTGCACCAACGGAGCCAACGACCAGAGCTTCACTAGCATTAGGAGGTAACAAAATCTATAGCTCGGATGCAGCCGGTCGAGTCGTCGGAGATGCGACAGCGGTTCTGTAGCGGAGAAGTCACATCCGGTCATCGCCGTGTATGTAGGACGATGCGGACAGGGAAAGAGGAGCCATCGGATTCGGTTCACTTGAAAACAAAGACGATGGCGGTGCAGTAGCCATAGACTTCTCCTGCACCAAAGTCAAGTCTTTTCTTGTTGCCATTCACAAGAACTTTGCTACTCACCACGACATTACCTACTAATATTCATGTACCATTTACAGATACCAAGTTATGATTTATTTTTATTTTTTTTGTCATCAATATGATAGTAAGAGACCTCAACCAGTCAAAGAACGAATTACAGAAAAGTTGGAGGATATAACCGCTTATCCAAACCAGACCAAAAGCTAACATCAAAGTTGAAAAACCGTGAGAAACAGAGCAAAAGAAAAGAGGTAAAAAATAAAAGCACAGCAAGAGTAAGCTTAAGAAGACGTTAATGAAGCAGATGGTAAGCATCGTGGTGACCAATGCCATATAACACTATGATAATAAAATAAGGATTGTTCGGTAAAAGTTATCACAAAAAATTATATTGATTAGATGTTATTTTAATTAACAAATATTTATCTATATAGGTAGATAGCTAAATGACAAACATGTGATTTGAAAATTTGAAGGCAAACCTGAAGAAATATTAATTTTGTTAGAATTTTGCGATTGTTATTATTTTTCAATTTTAATTATTTTATTTTTATTCATTATATATTTTTATGTATAATATATATATATATATAATGAGTTTTATCATAACTAAAAATAAAAATTATGAATTCATTTTATATATATTTAATATCCACTAGATTTTACCACATATATATTAAATGTTTGGGAATAATTTTTATGTCACCTAAATTACGATACAAATAAAAATATAATGTGATTTAGGTGATCACGGGTGTCCTTTTTACTTCGCTTCGGGTGATTGGCGGGTGTATTTTTTACTTCACCTCCTCATGTGTCCCGACAGAGGCACAAATGGCGAAGTAAAAAGAACACGGACCGATTTTACATTTTAATAGCTGCTATTCTTTGTATAGACACAAATTTTACATTTTAGAGTTTATGACCAAACTAATTAGCATAACCAAATCTAAAAATTTACAAATTCATTTTACATATTTTATGTAAGCTTGAGAATACTTCTTACATCAAGAATAGTGTGATACACTTCAAACATAATTTGATTTGATATATCCGTTGGTCAATTTTCTTATATATATGTTGAATATTTTATTATTATTAATTAAAGATTTGATATATTTACGTTTTTTGTTTTATATAAAATCTTTAAATATGATTGAGTCTTTTTTTTTACTTTACACTTCTCAATTATGATGCATTTAATACAATAATATTTAGACTATCAAATGTAATTTATTTCATTACAACTAACTTTATTTTAATACTATAGAAGCCACCTCTTATGCTTACCAACGGTGAGGAAATCAGTGAAGATTCGTCCCTGACTTCTCTTTCCAAGCGTTCTGGCTCATTGAGTGAGACACTTTCCATTGAAGATGTAAACTCCGGTAGCAAGAAGATAAATGTGGAAGGGCAAAAGCTCTAAATAGACAAAGATTATTTACATTTTCCCATTTGCATTTTGCTTCCAAGTTGTTTTTTTTTCAAAGTACGATTATTAAGTTGCTGAACCTTGGTTCCGGAGTTTTAATTAAGAATTTATATCTCATCGAAAACTTATAACTCATTCTCTAAATTAAAAATCATCGACAATATAACTACCCTTCACAAATTCTATATTAGAAAGAAACTATAATTTAGATGATCAACACAAATAACACTCATATAATTAAAATCCACCAACTTTAAAATCACTTTTACTCGAATTATATACTATAATAGGGGTTTCCGGAACCAAAATATTTAGAATAACAGTAATTGATGAAATTATACTTTTCATTGTGTTTATTATCCATATGTATCAATAAATTTCAAACATAGTTACAACTAATATAAAAAAAAGTATGGACTAATCCCTAACATTATAGAAAAATATTTTTTAGTTTCATAAACTAATATTTGTCTACATGTAAATTTTCCTCATCCATATAATTTACATATATTCTGAATATTTTTGTTTCCTTGATTTGTGGATTATATAACCACATAATATATTTACACACATAAAAAGGAAAATGATATATAATCAACTGACTAGATAACAAACTTAATGAATAATTTACATCCCATGTGATCTTTTAAAGTTGTTATGCCTACAAAAAAAAAAAAAAATATATATATATATATATATATATATATTTCAAATGCTATAACTTTAGACGACAAAAACACAGCCAATTCATTTGAATAATAATCATTCTTACTACTTAAAAAGAATAGTAAAATGACACAATTGAGTAAGGATGAAGCGAAAGAAAGGAGAATAATGAGCCTATTCAAAATCCTCGACTCCATGATTGATTATAGAATTATGTTTTATTTAAATTGTGTAATTTATATAAATAAATAAAATATTTGCAAGTTGTACAAGGTGTGGAACAGTCATCTAGTTTTTATTAAATTTATTTTTCAATTAATAGTAAGGAGAATTCTCAATTAATGACAATTAGCTATTCAATTTCACTTTTAATGATTGCTAAATGACTTTTTTATTTAGAATTGTAAATTATGTAAATTTCTAAAACATTTTATATACAAAAACGTAATATTAGTTTTCAATCAACCCGGCGCAATAGTGACTCGGAGGAATGTGAAACAGCAGTTAAACGGAACATGTCTGAATGTCGACCATCAGTTAGTAAAACACATGTAGGAGAGCTAAACGGAACCCCACAAAAAGAAAAAAAAAGAACAAGAAGGAATTAACAGAAAAAGAAGCCGTAACAAAATCGAACAGAAGACGACTTTTCACATTTGTTTTCCTTTTTCGTGCACATTAAGATTTGCACGTAAATAAATAAATAAATGATTTACTTATATTCACGTTTTATATTTTTGATTGGGTACATTGCCCTAACTCCTCCTCCTTCTCTTCAAAACCCAAATCACTTTCTCTCTTTCTTTCATTCTCTCTATTCAATTTTCTCCACCGACGTCATCTTCCTCAGCAATCTCCGCCGGAGGCCTTTCGCCGTTTATCATCCTGTCTTCTCCATCCCTCCCAAATTCCTCCCTCTGTAATTTTTTTTCAAAAGCCCTAAATTTTTTTCGACCTAGATTTGGCTCATGAATCTGGAATTTTCCAGATTCTTCTTCTCGAATCGTCACGATTTAGTCTTGTTATAGGTTTATCTCTAGGTGGGTAGATCAAAGATCATTTATTTTTGGATCAGCCCGTAATAATTTTTTGTAGGGCTCCCATCTTGTTGATGGGCACAACTAGGGTTTGCTCGGAGGTTTCTGGATCTTCGAAATCGCTTGTTGGCCCGCCGCTCACTGTGTCGACCTCTTGCACAGATACTGTCAATGGGTATCACGAATTCAAGATCAGCGGCTACTCTCTCGCCAAAGGCGTTGGGGTCGGCAAATACGTTACCTCCGATACGTTCATGGTCGGTGGTTACTCCTGGGCGATTTACTTCTACCCTGATGGGAAGAGTCCAGAGGACAACTCTTCTTACGTTTCTTTATTCATAGCCCTCGCCAGCGAAGGAGCTGATGTTAGAGCGTTATTCGAGCTCACGCTCTTTGATCAGAGTGGTAATGGGAAACACAAGGTTCATAGTCATTTCGGTAGAGCACTCGAGAGCGGGCCCTATACTCTCAAGTATCGTGGAAGTATGTGGTGAGTAATTAAGCTCGATATTTTTCGTTGTTGAATTATGTGATAGATTGATACTATTATGTTTCCGTTGCTGTAATTTTATTATTAATAGTGTAATTGATTGTTGTTTGGTTCAGGGGGTACAAGCGGTTTTTCAGGAGATCTGGTTTGGAATCGTCAGACTATCTCAAGGACAATACTCTCTTGGTTCAGTGTCGTGTTGGTGTGGTGAAGTCTCTCACGGAGGGACCTAGGAGTTACAATATCCCTGTGCCAGTTTCTAACTTGGGGCAACAGTTGGGGAATCTCTTGGAAAGTGGAAAAGGTTGTGATGTTACTTTCCAGGTCGATGGAGAAACATTTGCTGCCCACAAATTGGTTCTTTCGACTCGTTCCCCAGTTTTCAGGGCACAGCTTTTTGGGCCGTTGAGAGATCGAAATACCCAATGCATAAAGATACAAGACATGGAACCCTCCATTTTCAAGGTACTTTCTGTTATTCTCTTTCTGGGATTACATCTGTTTAGTTTGGGAATGTGTAAGTAGATATCAACAGTCAATGGGTCTTACAAGTTCTTACAGGAAGAGATAGAGATCTTGGTTCCTTGGCCCTTTTTTTTTTTCCTTTTTTTCTGGGTGAGTGATTGTGGTATGGTACAGGAGTTTCTAATCATGAATGTACCATCGAGGCACTACTCCTGTTTCGAGTTTACTCACCCAGTATAAGGTTCTTTCTTTCTGCTTCTATTCGAACCTAATGACATGTATGTCTCTTTAGCTATTAATCCGTAAGCTGTTTGCAATACATGAACATGCACTATATGTGGTTACCTGTTGAATTTTTGTTTCCTTGTAATTTCTGTTATTTAATTTGGTTTTTTTAGCATATTAGATAGATTGGGTGGTGGGTTAGGGTAAAAAAAACTGTACTTGACTGTAGAAACATCAAGTAGTATTTATGTCTTGCCATGATTCTATATGTCCTTGCTTTGTGTTCAGATCCTAACTCCTGATAGTTTTGATGTGGATGTGTATCCTGAATTAAACCCTTTTCCCCTATTTTTGTTTATCTACTTTGGTGCAGGTATTGCTCCATTTCATTTACTGGGATGAATTGCCTGATATGCAAGAGTTAATGGGTACAGATTCTAAATCGGCTTCTACTCTTGTCGCTCAACACCTGCTTGCAGCGGCAGACCGTTATGCTGTTGAGAGGCTTAAAGTGATCTGTGAGTCAAAACTCTGTGAAGGGATAGCCATAAACACGGTTGCAACCACCTTGGCCCTAGCGGAGCAGCACCATTGTTTCCAGCTAAAAGCAGTCTGTCTCAAATTCGTTGCGTTGCCAGAAAACCTGAAAGGTATAATTCCGTTTGCTTTAAAATTGATATGAGTGATATTATTGAAAACAGTCACTAAGATTGTTGATTTATCAGCTGTAATGCAGACAGATGGGTTTGATTATCTGAAAAGAAGTTGTCCATCTTTACTAACTGAGCTCTTGGAGTACGTAGCGAGGCTTAGTGAACACTCTGTTGTGGCATCTGGGCATCGGAAAGATACATTTGCTGATGGCTGTGATACAAATGGAAGAAGAGTGAAGCAGCGATTGCATTGAATTGAACACATGTAAAATGAAGAGAAGATTATGGGAGATAAGAAAGATTTGTGTATTGTATAATCTCTGTAAAAGGATAGTGGCTGATTTGATTCGGCATGGAAGATGAAACCGTTCTGAATACTTTTATTAAGATGTCACAGATCAAATTCAATGTCTTTCAGCTTGTTATTTATCAAATTATCAGGTGGAACTTGTTCTTAAAGATGAGACTTATGAAGTTATGAGTACAATTCAAGTGTTACAAGTAGATAGACAAAGATCGTTTAAGAACACAAAATAAAGCTATTAAGACAAATTACATAACAGGATCTGCAAGAAAGCTCTAGCTTCATCTTTCTCATCCTTTTCTCTGCAACCACCTTGACCAACCTTGACCAACAGCCATATCTCGCATCTCGATCATGTTTCCGCACTTGCAAACGCAATGGGATGTGATTCAAAGAGCTCCTTGTTTAGTTCTCCAGGAGATGGACGTGCCAAAGCTTCAACTAGACCCAAAACATCATCTTTAGTACCAGCGACTCATTGCACTATCTTGTGCTGCAGCCACTTTCTGTGGTATATACTGAGGGTTTGGTTTCAATCTGCTTGGACAGTCGGCAGGGGCACAGTCTTCATCTCCTCTGTTGCTTTTGCAAGGTTGAGTTCTCTTTGGGTATTGAGACGCACCTGCTGGATTTCTGACCATCCTACGCTGTTGTTCAAGAGCTTCAACTCCAGTGGCTGCGCCACAGTTGTTATAGCGTAAAACTGATCCAACTACTTTTCCAGGTCTAGCTATTGCTGCACCTGCTTCATTTCAACAGGATAAAAATGTTTAGAAACCAAAGATGTTCAGCACTATAAGTCTATAACTATATATAGCGTGAGAGATACCTTGTATTGTTTGTGGGACGTTAATAGGAATTCGAGACATTGGCATCTGCACATTCCTGTCTGCACCTCGCGATCTCTCTGTATCTCTGATGCTACACTTGGAGAGTCCATCAGTGACTTCCACTGAACTCTGTTGTGCTGCCGCCGGATTGTTATCAGAGTACAAAACGCAAGCCCTGAAAGATATTACAGGAGAAAGTCTCAGTGCGCTGTTTCCTTAGAACTCCAATGATTAAAAGAAGTAAAGCATACCTAGGTAATGATGCATGCTGCTGCCTCTCGGGGGGATTATGAGAAGTACCATTCTTGTAGTGTTCCTCTAGGTAAGCAAACTGTTTCTTAAAATGTTCCACCGCACTGCAGAATGGATGATGGTACATATCAGAAAGATCATGATGAGTACATAAGAGTATAGTTATGAAGCAGGACAGCTCAGAAAAGTACCTTGGGTACATAAAGTTAGTTGGCTCCGATCCATCCAAGTATTCCTTCAGCATCTTAGGGTGGTACTCAAGAGACTCCCTGTATATGAGCTCTCGCACGTCTTCTTTTGTTATCCTCCGCCTCTCAAACTCGAACTCCATCTTCGAGACAGGTTGAGCCGAGGGCTCTCTTTCGACCTTAGCCAAACCCTTGAAATATGGATCCGCAAGCGCCTGACGTAACACATAAAACCATAATTGTAATCGAACAGAACCAACCTTAGATTATAAAGAGTGCTATGAACGAAATGTATGAAGCAGTACCTCCTCAGCTGAAGGCCGGTCCTTAGGTTCAAAAGCCAACATCTTTTCCAGAAGACGAAGAGCGAGAGGATCGGCATGTGGGAACTTATGTGAAAAAGGAATAGGCTTCTTTTTCCTCATACTGCTCAAGTACCTCCGTGCTTTCTCATTCCTCACCTGCCACATTTGATGCAAACAATTTAGCAAACAAAGTAACAATGCAGCTCTGTGTTTAGAATCATGGAAAGTGATACTGACCCTTCCGATGGCTTCTGCAGATGGAGTTCCCAACATATCAGTCATCAGATCCAATTGATGGACCACATTTTTCCCGGGGAATAGAGGTTTCCCTGTTAAGAGCTCGGCAAAAATGCAGCCGATGCTCCATATATCTATCGCCGGTGTGTACTGAGCATGAGCATTTAATAAATCATAAATAAGTAATCATTACAACAAAAAAGTTAAAAATCTGCAGGAGAAAGCTCTACCGGCTACTACTAAAAAGTGAAAACAAGACTTGAAACATTTGATAAAATAATGTATTCAAAATCTGGCCCACCTTTGAGAAAAATGATCCACAAAGTTCTGGAGCCCGGTACCATCGAGTAGCCACATAGTCCTGCGGTTGCAAAGCAATAGGATAAAACTGGTTTTGTGCCAGAAAGAGTAATCTTATAAAAGGTAGGCACTGGATTACTACCCACCGTCCAGAATATAGCAGTTGGTGTATCATTGAATGCTACTCTTGCAAGGCCAAAATCACAGATCTTAAGTTTGCAATCGGCATTTGCCAATATGTTTTTGGGCTTTAAATCCCGATGAAACACATTGGCTGGAGGGAGAAAGAGAAGAAAACATGATAAGAAAAACAGTATCTCCATGAGAATATCCAAAACTTATATCTAAGCAGTAAGAACTTGGTAGCTTAACCTGTGTGTATATACTTGAGGCCACGGAGAAGCTGATATAGGAAAAACTGGTAATGCTCAGGAGTCAAATCATCATTTGCCTTAATAACCTGATGCAGATCGGATTCCATGAGCTCGAAAACAACATAAATGTCTCTGAACTCTCTTCTAGAAGGCGGCAACAAGATGTGTTTGATCTCGACAATGTCTGGATGGCGTAAGAGCCTGAGAAGTTTGATCTCACGGAGAATGCGGGTTGCATCCGAAACATGCTCGAAAATGTCATTGATTTTCTTGATGGCAACTTTCTCTCCGGTGTGTGTGTCGTAGGCCGAGCAGACAACTCCGTAGCTTCCTTTACCAATAACTTCCTCAATCCTGTATCTGCTTCCTTCACCGTACTCCGTGAAGAAATCTACATCCACTGATGACTGAATAGGCAGAAACACTAAAACGAGTTAGAAAAAAGGCTTTAAGCCAAAGAAATGGATTAACAATCTGAATCTGAAGAAGAGTAAAGTAAAAGGCAATGATAGTTACAGATCCTAAGTAACATAATCGGATCTCACATCTGAATTGATAGAGAAGAGGAAGAAAAAACGGACCTTTTTGCGCTGATCATGCTGCATCTTTAAGCTTAGCTACAGGGCATTCAAAAAACACTTATGAAATCCAAATGAATTAGTGAGAAATGCAAAGACACGAGATCGAATGTAACGCAGAATCAAGCCGCAAAGGAAACTAATAGTTAACAAACGCAAATCCGTGAATCTAGAAATAGAAAGGAATCGAAGAGAATGCAAATCAGAGAAGCTTCCCGCAGACCAAAACTTAAGAGTGAGATTTTGATGCTTTATCAATGGTTTTCAGTAAAGGCGAGCTTGGATCAGTATGTGCTTAAACAATCACTCTTTGGAATATGAAAAAAAAGAGAGACAGTTTTGAAAAAGCTGACAAGCTTTTATACTTTGAGAAATCAAAAATAATACAACAAGGATCTGAATCTTAAGAAGGCGAGCGAGAGAGGAAGACGAATGGGAGATTTTTTTTGTGTATAAGTAAGAAAGAAAGAAAGAAAAGAGATCTATATTCTAAATTGATGAAGAAGAACAGAACAAACTATATTAAATTATATTTCATTTTTTATTTTTGTGATAATAATTGAAAAGGCAGATAAGTGGAGTTTGATTATCGTTGTCTGAAAGGTCTAATTTGCCCTCTATGTTGTATGGGTACTCGCGATTTTGGATGACTAAAATAAAACTAACTAGCTTTGGATAATGTCCAAAGGACGAATACTATAATACTTACTATACTTATTGAAAAGTAATTTTAATTAAAATGATTAGGTGTTAATTTATTAACCAATCATAATGACTAAGTTGATTATATGTAAGTTTCTGACAAATTTTTGATTTTTTTGCGATAGTTTTTATGAGAAAATCTTCAAAAATATATGATCTCTTTCTTCATCAATCCATTGTTTAAAATGACTTTTTTAAAGAATTAAAATTATAAAATATCGAACATATTTGTTTTTTAAATTTTTAAATTTCATCCTTTTTCGTTTTCTAAATTTGGTGGGTTCAGTGACGTCTATGCTGGCTCTGCCCAGGACTCCATCAACTGCAACAACAATGTCTACACGCTCGAGATGTGCGTGACTGGTCTAGACAAAGAGAAAGCCTTTGTCTTCTACAAGAATGAATCGAACAACTCTGGATCAAAAAGATCATCTCTAAACAGGGCTTGAATTCGAAGTCACAGATCTCTAAGTTAGAGATCTGTGACTTCGAATTCAAGCCCTGTGGCTATTCTATAAGCTCGACTGAAGGAGATGTCATCTCCACTATCCATATACATTCTTGAATCACTAAAACGCAGAGTTCTTCTAATTTATTGCAATTCACGACATAAAATTCAAACTCTGTGACATTCAACGGGAGAGATGTCTCTTTGTTATTAGCACGACCATATACATTTTTATTAAGAAACTTCACTACTAATACATAACAGACTGAAGTCAAATATGTTTCTGGTCCGAACACTCTGCTTGAATCTGGTATGAGCTAAAAAAAAGTGTGTATGTACCTCCCATATATCAATGGTTAGTAATGGGTGCAAGAAATTACCATAAATGTTAAATGTTAGCATTTTGAATTAGTTGTATTGTGATCCACAATCACGTAAATTATGTATTAAAGGTCATGAAGAAAACATTTACGAGAAGAATAGCAGTGAGTCAATTGATTCTCTTTTTAAGTATACGGCCTACACAAAGCAAAACCGTCTAATTTTTATGGTTTCTAGACAGTTTAATTCTTACTTTTCTACTTTCTTTTTAATTCAGTTTAATATTTAAAACTGTATACAAATATATGAAAAACAAAGATAAAAACCATACAATCTTAGAATATAATATTTAAATATGTCACTAAACTGATTGAAATAAATCAATTCAAATCCGTTTAATGTTGTGTTCCAACCGGAGTTCAAAACATATATTGATACCGTATGTTATCCAAACTGATTGAAATAATTATCTTTGATTGAAAAGTTAAAAGAATCGAATTGTGAAAAGGGAGTAATTAAATAATAAAGCACATTAACATAATATCGCATGAAAAAGATAAAACATATTACCATATTCAAGAAATATTGTTAATAAATCGTATTTTAAGAAGTATCAAATGCCATTGATGACATAAATTTTCAAATCATTATTTATTTGATTAGTTTTAAAATATAATTGTGCTAATATTTGAGTAGTTTAGAGGTTAGTAAACTGCATAATTAGGAAACCTTATTATTTGTTTGCATAATGAACATGACTTTTTATATTTTACTAGATTAAACGAAATCTAGAATAGGGCACAACATAATTGAAAATTCTAGATTTTAACTAACGCAAATATAAGAATATATATATATATATATATATATATATATATATATATAAATAGGGCTGTCCTTTTGCATATAAAAAATTACAATAACTTAGTGCAAGTTTTTTTAACATAATTTAATTTGTTTTATATGATTTAGATAAAAAAAATGAGGTATTAGAATCAATCCAATTTTATATTCAAGAAAAGAATTATCGATTGAAAAATAAAACGAATTTTACAAATAATTTAAAAAACTGAATTTTGTATAATTTTTTATTTATGGAGAATTTATTTAATTGCTCTCTTAAAAAACCCGAAATAAAAAACTATTTATATTCATAATCACAACACTATTAATAATGATAGTAAACTACTCAGACATACTAAATGGATGAAACTGAAGCGTACTTAACATATATCTATTAATGATATATTACATTCAAAATTTCCTTTGCTATGTAACAAATAAGTATAACAATCTAAGAATAAAATAAAATATTTACCTTTAAAAGATGAAATTATTAGTTATTAAAAGAAGTAACCATTGAAACTTTTCGATTTTTTTTAACACTTTGCTAAAAACTCCAATCATGCTAAAAATCATGCATATCTGTAGAATTTATAATAATATTATAACTATGATAAATGTAATAAAAATTGAACGTTCCGCAGAAAGTGTGAACAAATAATCTAAACTAAACTGAAATCATTTTAATGTTTGTTTTATATGTATAATTCATAAAATACCAAAAGTTTGGAAATATTTCTTATATCACGGATATTGTGATATAGGTAAAAACATAATATGATTTAGGTGATCGGTGGGTGTGATTTTTACTTCGCTTCTGCATGTGCCCCCACATATACATGAGGTGAAGTAAGAAAACACACGGGCCGTTTAGATGCACATGTTGATTCCTGAAGAGTAATTGATGACAACGGCAAGTTTCAGACAAAGTTTACAAACATTGTCTACAAAGAAGTCTTTCAAAATGTTAATTAATCTTTTGATTATTTCAATGTTTTCTTTTCATCTCATCCATTTTGAACACAAAACTACACTATCCGAATTTATTTCAGAATTATCCGTTATAGATTTGATAATCGGTTATATCAAAAATATATTTGTCTGTACAATGTGCGGGGACAAAATCTAGTAATACTAGTATTGTAGTAATAGTTTGGGTGTTTTAGTATTGTTACTTTTGTTGTATGAGAATCTGATTATAATAGTTATGCTTTGTATTCTCGATTAATAGTTAATGATCACTTATCATTTTTGAAAAATAATAATAGTTTGTTTACTATATTGATTTTATACTTTCTTTTTGTGCTGACACATATAAATTTTCTAACTACGAATATAAGCATATTATTACGATGTCTTTTAATCATATAACCCGATCTCGCTGTCATTATGTTATTGTCGGATACTTATTTAGTTATAATTTTCTATAATTAATAATATATTACTTTTTATGTTATTCTTTTTTGTGTGAAAAGTTTCATGTTATTGTTAATATTATGACACATAAATGAAGTATATTGCCGACAAACAAACGAAGTGAAATTTCTTATAATTCTAATAATAATTAGTGGGGGAAAATTGCTTTTCAAACATATTTTAAAGAAGAAAATATCTAAAATTTGGAACATCAATGTATTTTCGGATAGCATGTGTGAGTTGTACACAAAACTTTTTTTGTCAACAGCATATTAATTTGCGTTAAACTGACCTCGAATTTACGCGGTGACATGATGACAGTACTAACACAAACTACTATATTACAAGCCATGATCAAAATGTACACAAAACTTACACACATAATATGCTCAACAACACCTTTACTTTTCGCCAAATATTTATTGAATGTCAGAAGTATTAATTTGTCTATTGTTTTGAAAATGTGTAGGCTTATAGCTAAACCCATAATATATAATGTCTTATGAAATTAAAACTAAGAAATTATATATTTATGAAATAGGAAAAGAATATACCATCTTTCTCACATAATATTATACCATCGTCATAAACAAACTCAGAAGAAACCAAGGAGTGGACGAAGGGTCAGGAAGAACCGTGGAAATGCTTCAGTCCATGTGCATCACATGCCTTTTATTATGAGCTATCATATAAATATTAGAGTCATAATGATCTTTTCTTCTCCTTTCTAAACTTTCTAATGATTATATTCTTTTTCAGCATTCATTTAAAAAGAAAATACTAATCCCTGGATCGTCTCCTTATTATGCAGCCGAGTAATGAGTCATAACTCCATCGAATGAGTGATTGTTTGGAACATTCAACTTTGAGTGTAACTAATTACATTGAATAAATGTAAGATTTATGATCGTCTGGGGCGCTAAGGCACTGAAGGGAACAGTGTTGGCACCGAGCCACCGACTTATTTCTATAGGAATACAACCATATTTATCCTAGAGAGAATCTAAAAAATATCTATTTTGAAGTTCTCATTTTTGTAAAGAAAGAAGACATTTTAAAAATAACCCGAGAAGAAAAATGTTCTTTCTTTGCCACTTGACAGTATTGCCCTTTTTTAAAATTCCTATTTTCCCTTTTTTTTTTTTCCTTTTTCTCTCTTTCTATTTTTTTTCTTTCCGGCGGTAATTACGTTTTCTTTTCTCAACTGTGATTCTTCACGGGCGGCTAGAATCGATGTCGAGCATCATCGACAACAAACATCGATGGTAATTTAGGTTTTTTGCGTATGGATTTGGGAATTTAGTTTTGCTTATGGAAGTGGGAATTTATTTTTTATTTATGGATCCGATGATACTGTTCGATGCTTAATATGATTTAGGTTTTACAAGTTTTTAAAAATCGACGGTAATTTAGGTCTTTGCATATGAATCTGAAGATTTAGGTTTTTGCTTATGGATTTGGAAATTTAGGTTTTTGTTTATTGATCCGACAATATTGTTCAATGCTTATTACGATTTAGGTTTTAAAAGTCGGATTGACATTTATACTAATGTTTTTTTCTCTGAGAATTTTGCTTATGTAAGGTCTCTGATCGTCTAGGTATGTTGGCACCAACTTATTCTATATGAACACAACCAATTTGATCTTCCAAACGATTTTTGGAAAAAATATGTATAAGCTCTGAGTAAATATATATTGTCTGTTCTGTTTTATAAAATGCTTTGGACAATTGAATTTGAATACTCTTTATAAACAATAATGTTTTTGATGAACACACCAAGACATTATATAAATGAAATGATGAGATTATATTCTTTTTTCCTTTTGACTTTGTAAATGTAATTCTTTTAGATTTTATTTATCTTCGTTACAATTTTTTTTTAACACTATAGAAATAAATTTTTTGAGAAAACACACGCGCTTTCGATAGGCAGCAACCAGCCAACTCAGCATAACATCTTTTATATATATAAGGGATTGTTTAAGCCTTTGAGGGTGTCTATGTGTGCAAAAAATAATTAGCCATTACCGATGTGCCACGTGTACATAAAAAGAAAAAAGATTGCACATTGACATTACCGATTTTCACTGACTACATGTCTTTCACCACTGCAGCTATCTCCACCACACGTCTCTTCGTCAGATCTCCCAACATTGTCGATTTCAGCTCCATTACTACTGCTGCTAAGAATTCAAGTTAATAGGATCGAGTTATCAAAGATCGGAGCTTTGAGGAGGCTCCAATGTCGTCGTGTTTGTCGAGGATCGCTTGGAGAACATTACCAAAACAGAGACAGATTATTACATAAAAGTAGTCACATGTATGATAAGGTGTTTTTCGCTGATGCTTAACTTAATCATCAGAAATATGATATGCATTCGGATAAGCCCTTGCATCAGTATGTGAGAAGGAAGAAGAAGAGTGGAGGGAAGAGTTAAAGATAAGAATTGGCAGTTAGTTTCTATATTGACCGTTAGTTACAAAGTGTAAGTGGAAGCCTCTTGTATATAAGGAGGGTTCCATTAGTCGTTTTCATTATCTTTGTTCTTGGCATTTTGTGAACTGATTGTAAAAGTTGTTACACATATCAATAAAGCTAGAGATTTCTTCATCGAAACTCTATCAATTGGTGCGGTAGGAGCTGGCTACAAGATGTCGTCATCAGACGCGTCTGGAGATGGTGGTCTCACGGCAAGAGTTGAGCAAATCGCGAAGGAGTTGCAAGATTCAAAGAGAGAGACGTCGGAGATCCGGAAGGCGCATGCAAAGGATTAAAAACGTCTTGATTTGATGAGTAATCAGCTCGCGCAGCTGCTTCAACGACTCAGCGAAGTTACGCATTCACTGGCGTCCTCGTTGCAATAAATCGGAGTTGATACGGAGCAGCCGGTTCTGCAACCGGAGGTAAATCCTTCAATCTTGAAACCGGTTATGGTAGATACGAACTCGAATCGTTTGGGTTCGTTTTTTGGGAAGTAGGGATTCGATGCTCAAGAAAGTGGAGATACCTATCTTTGATGGTAATGATTCGTATGGTTGGTTGAATACTGTGGAGAGGTATTTCGAGCTAAGGAAGCATAGCGATAGAGAGAAACTCGAGCTGGTTTCGCTGAGTCTCTCGGGACGAGTCCTTAGCTGGTATAATTGGGAGATTAGGCGTTGTCCATTCGCTAATTGGAAACAGTTCCATGAGAAATTGTTGTTGAGGTTTGGTAGATATAAGATTTTATCTCCTAGAGATCGTCTGTTTGGCCTCAAACAGACTGGAACAGTCGAGGAGTATGTGAATGAATTTAAGGATCTCTCTTCACAAATCTGTGATTTAGATGATGAAAGCTTGATTTTGATTTTCAAGAGAGGGCTTAAACCGAGTTGATAGAGCTGGTGGGGATGTTGTAACATGTGGGTTAATTTCCTTGATAAATATTGCCTTGGAGTTGGAAGTTAATGTGATCTCTCGTATGGTGGAGGGAGAATTGTCTAGAGAAGAAGACTTATCTCACATGCCTTACCCTACTCCACTGCGTATGAAAACTGTTCCTCAGAGTACCTCTAATTGGAAGAAGAGACCTTACCCTGGTGGTTCTTCTAGTAGCTCGGGTGGTTCTCAAGGTAAATCTTCAACCAGTACAAGCTCGTCCCATACCAATGGCAGGCGGAATTTATCTGCTGTAGAGCTCGAGGACAGAAAACAAAAGGGATTATGCTACAAATGTAATGATAAATTTGGTCCGGTCACATTTGCAAGAAGTAGGAGTTATAAGTTATGTTGGTAGTTAGCGGATATGAGATTGAAGTTGTTGCACCAGATGCTGATGAAACTGGGGAAAAGATCTTGTTGCAGCCTCATATGGCTCAGCTCTCTTTCAATGCTTTTTTGGGGGTTAAGTCATTAACCACCACTAAGTTGAGAGGCCGCATTGGAAAAACGGATATGGTTATGATGTTGGATAGTGGGGCAACACACAATTTTATTGCTCATGCTTTGGTTCACAGGACTAAGTTGAGGACTCTGTATAATGCTGCTTGTGAAGTTTTACTGGGTAATGGATTGGTTGTAATGGGCATGGGAGTGTGCAGGAGGGTTAAATTCAGAGTGGATGATCTTGAGTTTGAGGCAGATTTCATGATGTTGGAACTGGGAAGTGCGGACATAATTTTGGGGGTTCAGTGGTTGAGAACTTTGGGTCAATGTCTTATGGATTGGGAGAAACATGAACTCTCATTTGTCTACAATGGAGAGATGGTGACTTTGGAAGTTGATCCCGTATTACATGGGGTGGAGGCTGGTGCATTAGATCAGTTATCCTTGATCCATGGAGGCTGGCAGGAGAATGTAGGCACATTATCTCCATTAGAGTCGGTACCTCCTGTGATTCAGCAATTGCTCAGTGAATTTCCAGATGTGTTTGAGGAACCAACATCTTTACCTCCTCTGCGTGGCAAGGAGCATGTCATTAACTTGGTTTCTGGTAGTGGTCCAGTGAGTGTGCGGCCATATAAATACCCTCATGCTCAGAAGGAAGTAATGGAGGACATGGTAAAAAAGATGTTAGAGTCAGGGATCATACGGCTTAGTACAAGTCCATTCTCGAGTCCAATATTGTTGGTAAAGAAGAAAGATTTAAGCTGGAGGTTTTGTGCGGATTACAGAGCTCTAAATCTAGCTACTGTCCCAAATAAGTTCCCTATTCCTATGATTGATCAATTACTTGATGAACTGTGTATTTTCTAAACTTGATTTGAGGTCAGTGTGGGGGTCAAATATCTCCCACCTGATATCTGAAGGCGAACAGTTAACATAAATAACTAAGTCTCCATTTATCCAGGCCGAGGTCATGTCTTGAAGCACGACGTCGGCCAAACACGTTCTGATAAAATGACGAGGAGGTCTACTTGAGTCGCTTCCTCGGCATTGCTTTTACAACTAAACATGCCGAGCACGTTAACCAAATCATGAGCTCGGCATAGTTCGTTACGATCGCAAAACCAAGGGCATTATCCGAACCATGTCCGCGGTCGGCTTTGGACCGCGACCTTTACCTGTGAATATGCCGAGGACGGTTGCCAGATCGCGTGCTCGGCATAGTCCAGCACACACATAACCGAGGACACGATCGGTAGCTTGTCCTCTGCAAAACCTGTATCCCTTACGGAGAGCCGAGGAAATAACCGAATCACGTCCTCAGCCCACTCCTGTTACTCCCCGAAGGCCGAGCTTACCAGCATACGAAGGTGGGCCGAGCAGCCCAAAGTAAAGAGGCCCCAAGCCCAGAGGAATAAGCCGACCTGAAGGGAAAAAGGGCAAGAAGAATCGGAAAGATACGAGAAGATCTTGGAGTTTAAACATATCTCTAAGTCGGCAAATTCTGTATATATACCTCCTTAGGTTAAACTTGTAGATGATCTCTTTCTAACCTAACAAACCCTAAAAAGCTTACGCTACGAAAGATCTTTTACTCTCAATCAATTCAAAGTTACCTCTTGCTAGTTCTTTCTGTTTGNGAACTTGTAGATGATCTCTTTCTAACCTAACAAACCCTAAAAAGCTTACGCTACGAAAGATCTTTTACTCTCAAT
>OVAP01002495.1:0-19270 GCA_900406295.1 Aurinia saxatilis
TCATCGAAGGAATGAAAACTGTCCGAGAAGCTATCTACGAGGAAATTGAATACGGCGGATGAAGAAAAGCAAAAGACCTAGTCATAGGACGGTTTAACTAAGAGTATAAATAAGATTTCTAGTCCTAGGTTATAAACCATCTTTTAGTTCTCGCATCTCTTGAGCTATATAACTTTGTATTATAGAGTTTTATCAATAAAATGACCTACCTTCTTCTTTGTTCTGCCTCTTTTACTTTCCAAGCGATTCATACACCAAGTATCGACTGATAGGGGTGATATTTTACCGCTTTTTGTACAAATTTTCGGTGCTGTTCTTAAAGAAACCATTTGACTTAAGACTAAAACTATGAAATTTCACATTTTTTTCTGTTTCAAAAGTGTTTTTGTGAAAAGAAGACTTTTTAGGTCGGAAATGGGCATTTCTTACCAAGTTCAGGAATTCAGCATCAAAAGTCCAGGCCCGGATGAAGAAAATGTTTAAAATGAATTGAAGTGAGGAGTTAAATCAAATGAGCCACGTGAGTCAGCTGTCACTTGTGCTTGGAATCGAGTTATTTAGCCTCAGAAGCAAGGAGTTGAGCCCATATCATTGAAGAGATGTCAAAATGAAGCCCATTGGCGATGAAGGCCCATTCGATCGATGCAGCCCAGGGAGTTCGATCGACAAGGCCCATGTATGCTCTAGAAGATTTCAGAGCGATATCAGATAAAGACTTTTGCCATTTAGAAGTTATCATGATTCGTTGCAAATATTCAGAGAGATTCAGAAGATACTGAATAAGCGTTTTAGAGATAACATCGATCGAATATACTTCTGTTATTCGATCGATTGCGAAGAGATAAGTCCAAACTTCTGGATCCTTATCAATATCTACTTCCTGATTCTACTCAACTTCCTGCACAACCTCTCTCCACTAGAAAGACAAGAGCACCAGATCAGAGAAACAACATGACTTTACAAAACTTACTAGCATTCGAACAAAATAGTTTTTAGTCTTTCTTTCACTTGTTTTCTCTTTTTATTCTACTTTGGTATTGTTGTCAAGGGAGAAGTTTGTAATCTCTGTCTTTCCAAGTTCAGAGAAGCCTTTCAGAACCCTCTTATTGATTTATATGATTGCAATTTCTATTGTTGTTATGTTTATCAATAGCATGCTTGAGTAGTCTTTTAGTTAAGAATAGAGTTTTGCTAGATGAATTCATGGTTAGATAGATAGGCAATATGATTGTGTAATGACTAGTTAAGGCTTACATTCTTATCAGATTTAGGATAACACTGCTACTAATACACCACTTAGAGTAAGAGATTCAGAACTTGATGTTGAAAGCTTTAATATCTATTGTTAAATTTGAAAGCTTTAATATTTATTGTTAAATTAGAAAATTGATTTCTTATACTTAATGACTAGTTTTGTTGATTTATCAGGCCAAAACCTCTCTTTCAGTGAGAAAGAGTTAACTAGGATGTCAATTGAACTAGACCGGTTAAGCATGACCATAAGGATAATCGAACTTTAGTGATTTTAACTATATAGCCTTCTCTTGAATACTTACACAGTTAGTACCCTGAATAATTCAAACCGTGACTCCCTGATGCATTTCCTGATTTCACATCGCCTTTTATTATCTGTTTACACTCACATTTTATTCCTTTTTAGTATTTGCAGACATCAATCAATCGAATACATTTCATGTGTTTGACCGAAAGGCGCATCAATTGAGCGTTTTGCTTCCGCGTTCAATCGATCATTCATCAATAATCTCATATTCCTTGCTTAGCTTGAGTGAATTCGAACGTGCTACTACATACACTCTGCTTCCTGTGGATTGGACCTTAAAGTACTACTGCGAGACATGTGCGCGTACATGAAATATTTTGGGTGAAAACTAAATCCCAGCCATCGACGATCCTTAAAAGTTCCATTTGACAAGTTATGTTTGTGTGAAATCTCGTACACACCCAGATCTGGATCCGGATATTATCTCAGATATCCTTTGTGCCCACCCCTAATGCCTAGGATAATCGTCTCTTAGATGCGAGCGTGGCGTGGGTTGTACGGAATGACTAAGGAGTCCTCACTTCTAATAGTCGTTCCTTTGCTCATGTGGTCTCTCGTTGATAATCAGAGTTATTCAGTTTGCTTTGAGCAGCTGATTCACTTGGCTCCTTACATCATCCTTCAGTAATTTACAATTTTTCAAAGCCAGAGAAGTTCCCCGCCTTTCGAACCTTGCTTACTGATGTTTTGTTTTGCCTTGCTAGAATTCTTTATTGGTTGCACCAAGTGGCGGATCACTTGGAAGATCCGCGGACCCACCTTAAAACTTTTTAAAAATGTTTGCATGCATTTATAAGCAAAATTCAGTTGCTCAGTTTGCAGAACTCCCCTTATATGATCCACCCACCTGAGTTTGAATCCCCCATTACAGTATATATAGAATGTTTTCATTTTAAATTTTGACCTTGGGAAAGAATTTTTTCCCGGAGGCCCCCATTGCAGCACCCGCATTGGCAAATCAGGTGACCATTCGAATGGCTGTAAGTGTTTAGTTGGCCATCGGTTAGCTGTTTCTTTTCGGGTGTTTACCATATCCAGTGTTATGGTTTTCTGTTTGTCTGCACTTTGTCTAATTCTCATGGCTTATCATTAAAATCTTCACCAAGTGTTAAAAAATGGCAATTTTCTTATACTTCACTGTGATTTATAACTTTTAGAATTTAAACAAACATTGAAAATCAGTTAAAATAATAAGTTATCAAGAATACTTCTTTTTTGTTCCTTTTTTTTTTTGTCCCGAGTTAGCAAAAATACTTAATCTATCAAAATCATGTTAAATCAAAGAACTCAATTCCGTGTTGTTTACTTGTCCTACATCAAATCTTTTTTAGGATCACAAGTATGAAGTATCTCTATTGGTTTTTATTTTCATACATAATAAATACAAAAAAAGCCTACGAGTCTACGACTTGCTGTGTCTTGGTGTTGTATTGCTTCCAAGGAAAGTAGTGACTGAGAATGTGTAGGTTACAGTAACAGCGACAATACAAACTCCAATGTATGTGCAAAGTGTGGTTGCACACACATATAGATACCTGTTCCATTTGTTCAACAACACAAATCAACAAACAATATTTATTGGTGTCACGACATCCAGTTAGGGGTATTCAATCCGAATAAAGCAAAACAATCCAAATCAAACCAAACCAAAAAAACAAACTTAAAAACCGGATAAATCAGCAAAAATGTTTTTAAATTCAAGAAACCTGAAAAACCAAACCAGAACCAAGAAAAAAACCCATATGAAACTCATATAATATTAATAACTAAAGATTATATAATTAAAAAAAAAACAAATCGAAACAGAAAGAGGCTACTATTTTCTGAAAGCTCTTAGTACATAAACAGTAACATGGATTGAACCCCCCCTTAGAACTGGATACCCGGAAGAGGAACATGATAAGCTGAAGATAGAAGCGAAGACTTACTTGGGAGAGAAGACGCTCCACACAAAGAGGTGGTTCCTCATGAGCAGCAAGACCACAGTATATGCGGTCAGGAGTATTGAATTGATGCAGAGCGGAACAAGGCAAGGGAACCCGAGCTTTACCTTCAGGAGTTGTCCTAGATCCATGTCCACATGTGCTAATATTGTCGAGTGTGATTGGTTTCTAAGCTTTTCACCAATGTACAAGACGAGTGATAGAATGAATAGCATGGGAGATGCATAAGTGATCATGAACATCAAGACCCCAGAAAGTATGGTAGAATGACTAGAAATTCCCTAAGAAAAAAATGATTTATGAATGTTAGCATTTGGGTAAAGAGTACACACGAAAAGCGAATTAGAAAGAAAAGAGGAGGAGAATTACAATAAAAGCACCGGCAACATCGATGGTTGCCAAAGTATTGCTGTTTCCAAGAGCAAAGTGGCCTGCCATTCCCATGTAGTAGAGTGCAGCAATCTACAAAAAGATGAGAGCGTCCAAACCTTAAAGTTTAAATTGATGAGCTTGTTGCTACATAAACACCCGACAAAGAAAAAAAGAACTAACCTCGACCCATTCGTTGATCTGAAAGTCTATAGAAGAAATACCAGAAATTGCTAAGACTTGGACGAGTAGCAAAATTATGGGACCCGAGTTGATCGGTTGTTGGAGAAGTAGCTGTAGAAGACACCAGCATAATATGTATGCAGAGCCAATCAATAACAAGCAAAAACCTGCTTCAGCTAGAAAGGGCCTTTCTTTGTTTCGCACAGACCATGGCAAAACCAAAGCAGCTCCAGTAGCAGACATAGAAAGAATCAAATACACAACTTTTGCGGTTACAGTGCCTCCATAATCGGTTGACGCTTCAAACATTTCATCTTGCTGTCTCGCGACATACAGCAAGAGTAAGAACCCACAAGTGGAGACAACAAATGCTAGGACGCGGACACTTTTTCTATTTGATCCTGTTCGAAAGAGAGTATATAGTCCCAGGCCGATAACAAGGAAGTTTGAGACTAACTGACTCCATTTCACATAACCGCTGCCAAGTTTTTCTAGCCACTTAGAAATATCAGGAAGGTAAGTCCAGTTCACGCCCCCTTGATGCCAACCTCTCAGGAATCTACTAGAAATAAGAAGCGAACAGATAGAACGGACTTTATAGTCTCCAAGAATGTTCAGCCCCTTGGGAACGCTGGATGACTTTACTGTCTTGAGAAGTAACAGAAGATGGAATGTTGATACCATGAAATGCCATATATAATGCTCTTCTTCCACCATTGAACTAGATCCCATACTTGTAACAAGGATCAAAAGAACACCCAAAATGAACATCTCTTCTAAACTCAACAGATAGCTCAAACTGCAGACTTTATCCCTGGGCTGGTAGACCTCTTTGCATAAGGAAACAAAGAGAGTAATACAAACAAAGCATGATAGAAGCATGGCACTCAACCCCAGACCGAGTAAGAAAAATGATTTCTGCAAACATACAAGAAGTCTGTTAAGAATTAGAAAATACAATAGATATACCAGATTTGGAAACTGTTGACGATTGACAATTCTATATTTTGCTAAAATACGTTTATAGAACTCTAAGAAAAGATGTCAAACATACTTCCGTGGTTTTTCTTGCTAACCACTCACTTGCAGTTTTCAAGAAGGTGTTATACGCATTTAAAGCTCTGCTGAAATCTTCCACGGCATAAGACCTAACATGAAAGCCATTATTGGAATTAGATCTACGGAGTTTAAAGTCAAGAGCACTGCAAGTAAAAATCATATACAAATAACGCACTCTTTCAATTTCTTGGACTTCCAAATGCCATGGAGAACAGCAGCGTTCCTAAACAAGCAAATAAGCTGTTTCTCTTTATCCCCAGAGCATTCACTAATATCCAAAGCAAGATCCTCGCATGTTCCATCGAGGAAGCAATTACAGGAGAAGCCTCCAAACAAGGAACTTGCTATCTGGGCTTGCATTAGTCTGAGTATCTGCCAGGAATTCATTTCTAGCGCCCGTAGTTGCTCATAATCTGAAATGATAAAAACCAGTCAAATGCGTTCTCACAGGTTCAAACTGAACAATGTGAGAGGTCAAAAGTGGTAAACCTCTTAATGAACTGAGTATTCCTGGGACAAGGACTCCAACGTTGTTCTTTGGGATCGGCACACCTAATAGAAAAGCTAAAGTTGGCGCCAAATCTACCTATATCACAAAAAAATTGTTGCCTTCACATGATGCATTACTCAAAACCAACAAAATAGATGCTGGCTGACATGAAAAGAGATGGAAGATAGTTAGTGACTGTTCTACCTGGAAAGCTACATTATTGGTAGCTGCAGCATAGTCAGAAATATCGCTACTCAAGCCAATAAAGAGCATTAAGGAGTCAGTTTCTTCATATGATGATCCTCCGTGATTTCCATTCTCAGTCATGCCATGATCACTAACTACTATCTGTACATGAATCCCAAATAAAAAAGCTCCGACTATGAAAGTCAAATCAAACACGAAAAGTACTCACCAGAAGAGTTCGTCTTTGATCATGGCTACGATCTACCATGGCTCGTAAATGTATTGTTCTAACTACATCATCCATTTCTTTTAGTTTTGCAGCCATCAAGGGGCTAGAATAGAGAAACAAATAATTAGATGATTGGCCACACAACTAGTAATCTTCTTACTCACATATGGGTTACGAGACTGGGGAGGACCTGTTACGGCCGCCAGTATGCCCAACATGATCCAAACCAAGGTAGTGAAGGATCTGATAAGGGGTAGATGTAGTAAGAATAAAGCACTAAGAATCTCAAGTGACGCCCAACTGATATATATATATATTTTTTTTTTAAAGTAAGACAAAACACCGATCATGGGGAATAAGAGAAAACCAAAAACTAACCAAGAGATTCCAGTCCTGTTCGTTAAGCTCACTTGGCAAGTGACGAGACACATTTCTGTCTACCTGTACTGTATCTTTAACCTGTCAGAAAAACATCTTCATTTTATACGATCATGCTATAGATAAGAAGAACAATCAACATCAAGAACACAAAGTAACACTCACAAAGAAACTGCTAACACCGTCATGTCTCATGAATAGCCCTGGGAATAACTTGAGCCATGTATCATCACCGAGCATCACCATTTTCCAACCGATACTAAGAAACTGACCTAGTAAATTTGGAGCCGTGTTACATGGCTTTGCTTTCAATAGCATATGGTTGCAGTCATTAAACACTTGTCACTGACAAAACCTATTAGTTACCAAGAAGGTTGTCATCCAAGAGAGCTTGCGTGTTAAAATTGAAAGCCACATCCAAAAAACTACCAATTGCCCCAGAAACCATTGCCTGAAAAAGATGAAAAGAAATCACCATAAAGTGTGATCATGCTTAAACCCCTGGCAGTGAAGATAACACACACCTTCAACCTCGGCATTGTAACAGTCGGAGGAGCTGCTTTAGCATGATACCCAATTGCATGTCCGTTAGCCAACAATGACTGAGTATAAGGCATAGACTCCTTCCATACCTTCAATGGAGGTTGGCCATCCTTCCCTAGAACGAACTCAGCGGGGAGACCATCAATTACCTAAACAAGCATTGATCAACATCCTCTCACAGATTAAACAAATCTTAATATCAACAAGTGCATGCATCACCATCAAAATCAGCCGATCATATTTAGAAGTGATGCCAGATAGTTCCTGGTAGAGCAATCTCAGTTTCTCAGGGTGGAGCTCCGATTCGTTCCAATTCGGAACGGAGTTACAGAAAGGATAACGATAGCTCTCCGGACCACTGCCATTTAAGAGAGTGAACGATTTAACAGAGTAGAGATTCAAATGATATTAGGAGTTTATACCTGACGCCCGAGAGAGTCGGCTTGACGGGGAAGAAACCGGAGACAAAAATCAATATTCCGATCACCTGAAGGAATATACCGGCGACCGTGAAGATCGTCAGTCTCGTGCAAGTCATACTCATTTCAAGATCCGGCGAGAAACGCAATTGCTCGTACGATTAAGAAACCAACCATATGGGCTTTTAAATCAGCCCAGTAAAAAGCCCATTTGTATTTTCTCTTTTTCTTTTATATTATTGTAACTGTCACTGTTTTCTGATTTGTCAGTGACTAGAAGGACTGCTGAAGCCTACAATAGCTAAAAGTTACTTATACAGTCTCACGAGTCCAGTCAATAAGGAGAAATAGAAGACTGACACTTTGACCAATTAAAAACAGTGCTATCACGTGTGCCTCATAATCTTCCATTTCAAAATTCGAAGATCGATTATATTTATACCTCTGGGTTTTTGGTTCCGAATGCAAATCCCCCGGTGAAAAGCCCCTTTTAAGGTCATGTGTCACTTCCACAATTTTCTCAAAATTTTAAATTATTTAATTCAGAACCTTTAATTTTAGAATGAATTAGTTGGAAATACCAAATTAATCGACAAAATAGCCATGAGCTTTTCAATGCTAGCACAAATCTTAAGAAATTACCAACTTGATTTTTCCCGATTAATTACCTCTATGAAATAAAGGAAACACATTTTATCAGATCCATTCTTTTATTTCTTTCTTCTTCTTCCTAAATTTACTCTTTTCTTAATATTGATTATGATCTCTATTTTTTTCTTGTCGATCCATCTCAATCAACAAAGTTATGTTCTTCATCCTGATATGTTGATTCCTCTATATTTATGTTAGTATTTATGTTTGATTTTGGATTTTGGATTTTGATTTGGAAAAATCTTAAGGTTTTGATTCAAAAGTTGACATAGCTTTTGATTGAATTTGTTTTTGCATACAAGAAAACAAAATCCTATTGTGTTCTTGATTTATTCCTATAATCTATGAGCCCAAACTTATTCCTACAACTACTGTTTTCATTAATTTATTTGTTTCGATTGTATGAAAAAACCCTAATTTGGATTTTGAAACCCAAATAGAAATGTGTGGGGTCTGTTCTAATAATAATTTTGTTTTTAACATATCCAAAAAACAAAGAAAAAAAATGAGTGCAGATTAAAGAGAGATATATTTAAATGAAGAAACTCTGAAAAATGGTACAAAAGAAATCTAAAGAATTAGGGGTAAAATTGTATTTAAAAATGTACAATGATATTATAATGTTGTGCTATATTACAAATTATTGACAAAAGTTTAGTCATGACAGCTAATTACTCTTAATTTTTATTGTATTTAATGTTGAGTCATTTAACTAGGCAAAAGCCCCACTATATTGTTATAATTATTAAATCTTCAAGAAGTGTTTTCAACGTGAAACCTTGGTTTGATGTTGATACTGACATCGTTTCTCACCAACAAGTTTCACGATGAAAACTCTGCACCACTGATAGTCAAAACTAGCGCCGGTGTTCTCAAGCGTAATCTTCATGCTAATTGGCGGTCCAAACGATGAGATTATAGGTGAGGAAGGGGGATTGTTAGGGATCACACATGCTCTGCTCTATCACATTCAAGGGATGCATTCATATATTCAATTAACCGTATCACTGTGGAACTCAAAGGCATCCGTTGAACTCTCTAATATCTTCGAAACCTCCACTACAACACGATCACTCTTACATTGATTACAAAGCAGCTCTTGAGGCAATTTTGAAACCATCCAATTGGTTGGAAAACAAATACTTGATGCATAGTATACACCAATTGTCTCTAGTTTTGCGATTGTTACCTTTGAATTAGCTCATTTGAATGTTAACTTGATGGCTCGTGACTCTACAAGAAGTGTGCTACGGGATGGTAAGATTCCACTCTTATCTGTCTATGGGTGGTCCTTCGTGATTACAAGATTGACTGTTGCAGGAGGCTACATTTGAACATCTAGAGGACTTTATGCTTAAGTCTGTGATGTTCTGATGAGAACATCAAGTCATCATCACCAAGGGGCAAGGAATCATGAGAGTTGGAGAAGAAAGCATGAAGCAGATGAAAGACATCTGAGCTGAGTTCAGCTCAAATGGAGGCCAAGATAAAGCATTACAACTACACCAACACCTCGAATACATACTCAACTCATCTAAAGTTCACCACAAAGAATAACATCCCAAAAGAATTCCATATGAAGAGATATTGAAGATTCAATCCGGCAGACCGCCAATGAACCCGATGGAGACGAACGACCAGTCATTGAAGCATTCCAAGCAAACCAGCAAGAACCAAGTTGTAAACCAACTTGTTTTGGAAACTCAACCCAACAGAGGCATACAACGACTTGGATTCACTACAAACTTCATTATGGTTTAGAAGTTTTTTAACTTCTAAACCAGGAGATACTGGCTTGCCTTATCTGAAAGCTCACGGGTTTAATCACTTGCAAAAAAGACTCTGACGACAAGGAGATACCCATAACCATTCCGGAGACACATCTAACCATCGAGGAGAGTAAGATATAATCTTACCATGCACTAGCATCATGAGGATAAGGTGGATTCTCTCATGCTCGCACTTACTATATTTGGAGCCATTTGCATTCAAACTCTAACACCTCTTTTCTCTTTTACTTGCACACAGATTGAAGGCATTTCAAAAAATTCCAGGAGGTCCCAAGACATCATTCATACCTCTCTAAGTTGACCAGATACAAAGAATCTCATATATATCTTGATTCAAGCTCATTAAAGCCTAACATCTATATTATCTTTAGAAGTCTTCTTCTTTGATCTTGCACATTTATTTTCGAGTTATTTACCTTCTTTTCTAGTCATTAGACAATTGATTATTGTCTAAGGTCGAGCCTTATATAAGCTGACCTCTTTGTAACCTTTGAAGGTATCTTTCAATCAACAAAAGTTAATACAAAGCATTTGCTTCTTCTTCAAAGTGTGTCTTTGAATTGTTTTGTCTTCATTTGAGTGATTCAATTGTTTTTTTGTTTTTATTATAGATTATAAGATCATGATTGTTTGTGTGATTCAAACAAGTCTATTTTTCTAAAAGTGATTATGGATTGATTCCTGATCTTACATCATGTTTTCATTGTTTTCCACTGTTTTTTTTTTGTTTCTTTCTCGTTTCACTTCTCAGTTTCGTTCTTTGGGTCCTTTTTATTTATTTTCATAAATAATAATACCCAGATATTTTTTTTTTAAAAATTGGGTATATAGCCAAAACGTTTGGTAAACTAATCGCTTATTGTGATATGTGGTTATCGAAAGACATTAATATTCCTTTTCATCTAAGGTCTATATAATTATATTTCTACTTAAATAAGTAAACAAAATCCCATAAAATCTATGAGATAAGATTAAGCTTATTGTGCAATTATAGTCTTCTCTGTTAAATTATTATCCACACATGATCTGACATATTCGGCGTCCTAGAGAGGATCGATATATTCCAGATTTACCGTATATACATATAGTACATATACCACACATGTATGCATTGGTAACATATTGTATTACCCTTTATAAATGTGAAAAGTTGGTCATCTTCACTTCTCACTTCACCACCCAAAAATTAACCAGAGCCCATTAAATACTTCAAAAAGCTTTACTTACTGTCTTTTCAGCTTCATCTACCTTGTATACGACAACCGAAAGTATGTTTTGGTCATGAATATTTTCTGTTATTTATGTCCACCATTTATGTCTTTCTTACATGGCATGCAAGCAAATATTCGTTAACCTTTTCACATTCTTCTATTACTGACAGATCATAGATTTTTTTAGTTAATAAATTTCTTTTTAAATATGATTTTTGCATATAGTAATCCGATGGACATGTTCAAGTTTTTGGTTTTCCCGATTCCATATTCGGGTATAACACATATTTTAATTTTGGAAATGAGGAAGTTTGTCTGAATACAACGAGGTAATCATATTAAATTAGAGACAGGTTTCTGGGAATTTTATAGAGATCCATCATATTTAGGGTTCGGAGTGCTGATCAATGATGAAACCACGTTCCAAGGCCTATTATATACGGTGAGGGTAAGATACCATTTTAGTGTGGATAGACCAGTCGCTTTGACACACCAGTGTCACATGTATCCTAAATTTTACCGTTTTAATACCATGATCCATAATCTTTTATCGTATCTCTTAGTTTTTTGAGTAATTTACAAGAGAAGATACACTTTGGGAGTTTTTTTTAGTGCTTACTAGAGCTTTTGGGATTAAACGAATGCATTTTTTGGAATGAAGAATGAAGAATATAAGAATTCAGCGTCAATCATCGATCGACACATTATAAGCATCGATCGATACACGTCTAATCATCAATCAAAACATTACAAGCATCAACTGATACACGTTCCAACATCGACTGATACACGTTCCAACATCGATTGACACCCGACGGGATTCAACATTATTTAAGATTTCCTAATTTGCGAAGTTTACACATCACTTTTCTTATGTTACCTTTTTGTTCCAAGGTCGTGTTGTCCCTTACAATTACAGTAGTTCTAACCATCGCCCTGTTATCACACTCTTGGAGGAAGCCAGTCACAAGCGACGCAGCCCTTTTTGTTTTGATAACAGATTAAAGGAGAACAACAAAGTTATAGAGCTGATATAAAAGGTTTGGCGAGAAGCAGGAGAGGACTCTGTTTTCTCCAAAACAAATGATTGTCGCCGAGCCATAGTCAATTGGGCCAAGGCCCAAAACACAAACAGTGCAGAACTAATAAACAAGGCCCAAGCGCAATTAGAAAAAGCTATCTCTTCCCCTGTTCCAGATCAATTACGCATTGCGAGACTCTCCACCCTCTTAGAGAATGCATACAAACACGAAGAATTATTCAGGAGACAACGGAGCATAGTTTTATGGTTACAAAAGGGAGACAAAAACTCCAAATATTTTCACGCCATGACTCGAAATAGAAGAAGCCAAAATCGATTCACTGTCTTGGAAACTGAAGGGGTTGAGACTATTTATGAAGAGGCTGATATAACTCGGATCATTACCGAGTATTATGATTCAATTTTTACCACCTCCCCAAGAAACTCCCTCAGTATTGTTCAAGAAGCATAGCTACCACGCATCTCAAGTACATCCAATGAAAATCTCTCGACCATTCCAACTGATGAGGAAATAAAGAAAGTGGTGTTCTCCATTCATCCCGGGAAAGCCCCCGGCCCGGACGGCTTCTCATTCGGATTTTACCACACTTACTAGCACATCATATGGGAGGATGTCTCCTTTGAAATCAAGCGCTTCTTTATTACAGGCAAGTTCCCTCAAGAGTGGAACAAAACGCACATCCGCCTAATTCCGAAGATTCCCAACCCGAAGAAGCTGTCTCAATACCGACTTATAGCCTTGTGCAACGTTTTCTATAAAATTGTGGCAAAGATTCTCACAAAACGACTACAACCGATACTCGGCTCCCTCATTTTCGAGAATCAGTCCGCTTTTGTACCGGGACGGTCCATATCCGACAATGTACTCATCACACACGAAATCACACATGTTCTTAAAACGTCAAAGGCTCGCATCCATGGAGCTATACCGGTCAAGACAGACATGAGTAAAGCCTATGATCGTATTGAATGGAATTTCCTACAAGCGGTGCTTACTCAATTTGGTTTCTCGGCTAAGTTGATAAATTGGAGTTTGGAATGTGTGACCACCGTTTCATATTCCTTTCTCGTGAATGGCTCTCCGCAAGGCGAAGGCTTACCGTCCCGGGGTCTCCGACAAGGAGATCCTCTCTCGCCTTACCTCTTCATATGGTGCACCAAAGTGCTATCCGGTCTTTGTCGTAAAGCTCAAGCCAATGGAACTCTACCGGGTGTTCGACTTGCCCTAACGAGTCTTCTATTTGCGGACGATACCATGTTCTTCCTCAAGGGTAATGCTAAGAGTTGTCGGTGTCTACGGTTTATGCTTCTTAAGTATGAAGAAGCTAGTGGACAAAGCATAAACCTCACAAAGTCGGCCATCACTTTCTCCAAGAAGACAATCTCCCGTCGTAAAGCTCTTATTAAACGCACACTTCGCATCTACAATGAAGGGGACACCGGAAAATACTTGGATTACCGGAACACTTTGGGAGAAGAAAGACGTATATCTTTGAGTACATTGTGGATCGCATTAAACAAAGATCACATACTTGGTCTAATCGATTCTTATCATTAGCCGGTAAACAAGTCTTGCTAAAAATGGTTCTCTTAACAATGCCAACATATGTTTTTTGATCATTTGTCCATTTTCGAGACTGCGCTTTATTACTAATTGAATGTTAAAGGGAGGGTGGATAGGAATCGAGTTGGATCATTAACATTTAGCTTGAATAAAGAATTGGAGTAGCGATAGGTATGCTAGGTGTAAAGTAGAGATCTCTCTTGTGAAATGGGCACTAGTTCGAATCCATCTTGTAACTTAGAATGTCATCGTTTAGCTATGAGTCCCCATTTTCAAACCATTCTCCTTTTCTTGGTTTTTGTTGTTTGCTTGCGGACAAGCAAAAGTTACGTTTGGGGGAATTGATATATAGCGTTTTTAACACTTTTTAACCTTTGTTTTCAAGTATTTTTCGAGTCTTTTATTTTTGAAGAAGGTTCCGTTACTAACATGTTTACTCTTTTTAATGAAGAGACCTGATCACAACTTCGAATATGGAATTCAAAGGGATCTAATAGTGTCATTTAGAGTCCTATCACATGCAAAACACGTTGGAGAATGGATTGAAGCTTCAAGATGGAGTTTTGGGCAAAAACATGAAGAAATGGTGGATTTTGGACCAGATCGATCGATTCACTTTTACCAAAGAAAATCGGACCACTTGCAGATCAACCTGCCCACGGAAATTTTTCATGGATCGATCGATCCGTCCTCTGATGAAAGCTATTTTTGGATATTAGTGAGTCAAGAAATCAGTTCAATCATGCCTTATTTACCAAGATCTTGACGCGTTATCTCATCCGATATCAATCAATCAAGAAATTAGCTCAATCAAGAAATCAGCTCAATCATGTCTTATTTACCAAGATTCTGACGCGTTTTCCCATCCTATATAAAGGATTCTGAGCTTCATAGTAGTGGCATCATTCATTCTCTCTTTTATTTTAATATAGAAACACTTTACTTCTTCATTTATTTAGATTTTGTTCTTTAATATTTGTTATTGGAGTTTGCTTGAAGATTGTCATTCATCATTTATCCTTCCATTGTGGAGAAGTCTTCTAAACTCTGTCTTTTTATTATCATTTTAATAAAGTATTAATTTAGTTATGTTATGTATGTTCATCATTGTGATTATATTGATTTTAATATGAGTGATTAGATCCTTAGTTAGATCTAGGGATTTTTATAGAATAATTAGACTTTTAACTAGATGCAAATAGTTTAGTCATTTGAATTTTTTCCTCTTAGTGTTGCTTTAATGCTTAAACTAGATTGTACACCTAGTTTATGATAATAGGTTAAATCAATTATACAAAAGTGTAATAGATTGCTAGATAACGCACTAAGAGAGCAAATTGTCCTTAGCCAACAAAAGTTGATGCTAGGGAAATTTGTGAACATATCAAACCCATTCATTACTGCTTTCCTACAATCTCTAGGTTCAAACAACAGTAAGATATCTAGGTTGTTAGAAAAAGTGATTGATGCCGCAAAAGTGGATCAATTCTATAATTATGTTTGAGTTGAGGATTGTGCTTAATTAAAACCTTATCAATCATCTTGTATTCGTTTTCAATTCCTGTGATTTCTCTAGGTCTCACTCCTTTTTTATTACTGAATTTAATGCATAGGAAAATTAGCAAAACAAACTCCCACTTTTGATAATCTTAGCTAAGTTAAATAATTTATTAGACTATAGTGTAAACTTTGAGATTTGTGGATTCGACCCCTAGCTATACTACATTGATAGGTAGTCAAGGAATTTATCTTGACCAAGGTTTTCAGCCTTGCCAAGCAACGGCATAGAACTCCCCTCAGCGATGTAGAGACTCAATCGGAGGAAGGACATCTCCGTCTTTGACCACACTCACGAAGAACTCCGCATTAGTTCTCCGAAGAGATCCATGAGACAACGAACGAGCATCTGAGGGTACCGCTTCCGGCTCGCGAACCGAAGGGGAGGCGACCTTGGCCTTCCTAGTCCTCTTAGACGGGCCGGAGGCAACACCCTTGTCTTTCTCAGAAACGCTAGCAACGCCTTTCGCAGACTTCTTTGGAAACCAAGAGCAGTGGACTTGCCCTTTTTCCGAAGCTTTAGCAACAGCCTCCTTCTTCTTTCTCTTAGCAGCAACTCGTGTGATACCTGTCAGAGCACGAACGGCACACACGTTGGACCAATGAGATGATACCAGGGACTGCGAGACAGGTCCCTCGCATCCCACAACTGTCACTCCAACCGACTGAACCTCAGGTTCAACTCCTATGAGGAAAAGATCATCCATAATCGTCGCTCTAGCTCTCGCCATCTCGTGAGTATAAACTGTGCGATCCGGTGACTCAAATCCTTCCCAACTAAAACGAGCGTCCTCGACATGTCTCAAGGTGAAAGTCTTTTCCCAATGCGTGGATCGCTCTCGGAGAAGACGATGAACTCTCATGAAATCGTCGAAGTGAGCAAGATGGAGCGAATAATCTGCAAAGGAAAACACTAGATGGTTAGACAATGAAATAAGATCACAAGGCAAACAATCAAGTAAACCAAACAACGGAATAACCTCTAACATGCCATTGTTCCCTAACTCTATCAAGGGAACGTTCATCAACCGAGAAAAAATCATTCTTCACATAGAAGAAATGATCTTCCCAATGATGAATCTTGTTGGATAATCCTTTAATGACACTCCACCTGTGCTTTGCGGAAATAACATATCTCATCTTTTTCTTCCGAGTCCTACGAACCTCGAGAACATCTACTAAGAATTCTACGTCGACCTCAACCCCACATTCAATACAACGGACAACGATCCTTACTAAGTGACACACTCCGTTCGGAGTGAGCTGAGAGAAGGCAAGTTTGTAATACTCCAAGTATTGGAATATCACGGCCAGAATTGGAAACCATATAAGGCTATGGGTAAAGAAACCCTCTAATAAGGAAAAGTATCCTTCCGGAGCATCCTCGATTATATCGGACTTCGATGGAACGATAATCTTGACATCATCGGAAATCCTAAACAACTCCCTCAAAATGGCTATAGAACGTTCGGTAGACAATGTCGATTCCGGAGGACTGGGAATAGGTCTCGGAGTACGAATACGCTTCTTCTCTTTGTTGAGAATGGCACGCTCGGCCATGATTTCCCCCATCAAGAAATCAAACTTAGCGGAAAACTCATCGAAGTGTTCCATCTCGGCCTTGATATCAAGATTTTTAATATCTTCGATGAAAATTGTTCTTCTAATCTCATCCCTCGATATCGGAGGATTGTCGGGAACCACATGGTCATCGAGATCATCACTATGATCCTCATCATTTCTATCACTACTAAGATCTTCGCTACCCTTATCACGATCATCTCGGAAACTACTATCATCTCTATCGCTATGAGCAAGACTATCGTTATGATCATCGCTAACACCATCATCACTATCCTCATCCTCACAAGATTCTAAGGCATGATTCCCGGAGAAAGAATTACCTCCTTCGCTAGTATCATCCGAACTCTCATCAGGCGAGTCATCAACTAAGAGAGAATCACCGAAGGTTGCACAATCACCATCATAGCTCGCTTCTTTGCCATTCCAAAGACACCCGTGACTTGAGCTTGAATCGTAGCTCGCTTCTTCTCGGGACTAGTCCAACCCGCGACCCAAACTCGCAATATGGCTCGCAACTTGTTGTGATAGGTCGCATCCGCGACCCACTACCTCAGCTCGCGACTCGGAGCAGCTCCCACCTCCATCATGTGCAAGCTGGCTCGCATCTACGGAGGCAAGACGAGACATGCGACCCATTACCTCAGCTTGTGACTTGGAACGGCTCGCGTCTTCGACAGCATGACAAGGCACGCGACCCGCAAGGCTGCCTTGGCTCGCAGAAGAAACACAAGCACGGATTCCGAGACCCGGAGTAAACTCGTGGCTCATGGAAGAGACGGGATCAGCTGAGTGTTAGCTCGTGAAACCAAGACGGACAAGGCTGCAGCTCGCATTTGTGTCATGGCAAGAGAAGTCGCGACCCAAGATTTAACGGTTCACGTTTTCAATGCTCGTGAGGTCTCCCTCGGAGCTTTGTCTCGCATCTTCGGCGTGATAACGCGATGTGCGACCTACCCTTCTTTCGTGGCTTGCAAGACGGATGTGTGAAGAAGCTTGGGTCTCACCTTGGTTGAAGAAAAAGAACCCGCGACCCAAAGCCTTCGAAGCTCGTCTCCATTTGTCTACTTTCATTGATCAACTCTTGTCTCTTTCTTTCCAACCAAGCTCCAAGGTACATACTATCTTCCTCATCTTCGATGATTCAATTTCAAAATTTATCTAAGTATAGAAGCAAAGGAACTTGTGAGAAAGAAAAATTTTCTTCACAACAATGGAGGAAAAGAAGGTGTGGTGTTGAAGAGTTAGTGAAAAAAGATGGGGAAGAAGATAAGGAAGGGTGAATAGTGATTTTTGAATATTATATCATTATAATAACTATTGCTAAAGCTTCTAAGCACGCAAAGATCTAACGATAAAAACAGCGAAACTTTCATCGATTTATCCAAACATATCTATTCTATCAAGTTTCTACCAAGAACAAGGTCAAAGATCCTAAATCTATCAAATCACATTAATAAAAAACACGAAGAACAGGAGAGAGAAAAGAGAGTTACCTGAAAATCTCTGTAAGCTCTTGGAAATCCTTGGATGAATGTTATGAGAGAATGAGGGAAAGATCCTTACTTAAAGAAAAATCTTGGAGGGAAAAATTCACTATTTGTCTCGATAAACACACCAGGGTATCTTCTCGATTTCGCATGCGACAGACTACAAACATAACAACTCATCATGTTGATCGCATTCCGCAAGACATCAGCTTAGTCTTTGTCCGAACATCGGAACTATCATCACACAAATCTTACGATATGTGACTAACTATATGATATACCTCATATTTTACCGGTTTTTATTATAATAAACATATAATTATTTATATTTAAGAGTCTATATATTATTATTAGAGTCCAAAAGAGTCATTCTAGGTAAATGGACGAATTTGGGACTTTAGGTGAATTATTGGGGAATTATGGAGCAAAGGAAACAAATAAATGGAATGACAATGCAGAAGCAGTCCGAAGTTCCTTAAAAATCGTATCAGATGAAGGTCTTCCCGAAGGAATTTGAATCTAAAATTTTGATATGACATATGAAATTGAGTTAGATTCACTTTGGCGGTGGTTTTAACTCATTCTGATTATTGGTTGAGGAGATATGACGGTTTTACTGAAGACATGTCATTCTGACGGGCAGAAAAGGAAATATTTCCAAATCTCAAGATCAAGATTTTTCTAAATCTTTTATGAATATTCTCTAAACCTAAAATTCGTTCTAGAGCCTATAAATACTTCTTTACAGCCATTGTTTAGGCTCATGCTTTATTTTTACTTCGAGAGAGTTTTGGGAGAAGATTTTCTTAAACCCTTTTATTGAATTTATATTGCTTTCTTACAATTANGTGAGTAGATTCATTAGCTAGGTTAGGTAACTGTAGGTTAGATGTTTAACTATTAACCTTATGCATTAATCCATGATACTTTAATCAATCTTTCTCTTAGGTGTCCTCAAAGCCTTGTTTAAGCGTGATCACCTTAAACATTGATCTTAGGAGTAATTGTCATACACGAGAGTGTT